>JAIQDA010000032.1:600000-868451 GCA_020080225.1 Gynochthodes officinalis
GCAGTCGTGTTCAAGTCGACCTATTTAATCCATTTAGTAATTTGAAGAATTATATTAGAGTAATTTTGTAAAATTGAAACATGCTATACCAACCTTAATTGTCAAAATCTTATCTTCTTCATTTTTAAACATAATAACTAAAAAGTAGCTTAAGCAAACAGCCGCCCTTTTTCATCTTTTTCTCAACCTTGCACGCAAGCATCCACCTCCAAAGATCATCCATTAAGAATGGATTAGCCTTCATCAAACTTGCACGGAAGCATTTTCCACCCTAGCAACAGCCATCAATTTGTGTCCGTCGAACTTGAATCAGTCTTAGTAGCTCACGCCTCACCATATAACAGCTCCGCCACTCGATGCTCATTTTCTACATTTTTCAACTAAATCAACTGCCACTTTTCCCGAAGTTTATAGACGCATCTCATTCTCTTATCTTTTTCATTCTCTTCCTTCAATTCCCAGTGTTTCACCAATTATTCCTGATGAAGTTTGTATTTCTTAACATTTTATTTGATGCTAGAGCTTGGATTGTAATTTGAAAAATATTTTTATGACTTTTGGTTTGTAATAATTTGAATTTTAGTTGAAAATATTTTTCATATATAATTAGAGGTATTTTTAGATTTTTAGTGTGTTAATCTTTCACAAGCAAGTACTTTCATGTCGTGTCAAATAGGTCATTATTTTCATATTGTGTTAAATAGATTATTCTGTGTTAAATGGGTTATTTAGCTCTTTTAGATCTTTTCGTGTTAAATAGGTCATTATTGAGTTTCACAGATATTTAAGTATGTTACTCACATACCATGTCATGTCATGTTACTCACAAAATAAACAGGTAGTGTTCAGATTACGTTTTCTGACACGTATAATTAAACGGGTCGTGTTCGGGTTCGTGTAAAACTTGTAATACTTGTATCAAAACTTGACACGCAAACCCAAAACACAACCTGATTGCCACCCCTATCTACCACATCCTATGCTTGCTGCTTTTCTTGAATCATCTTGTTGTTTAGATGACTCCCCCATCACATGAAATGCTTTGTCTTCATTTTTCTCATGTAGTCTATTCAATCTTGACTCATGGGATTGTAAAGATCCCATTAGTTCATCAAATGAGTATGCAGCCAAATCTTTTGACTCCTCAATTGCTGCAACTACATGATCAAATTTTGTAGTCAAATTTCGTAACATTTTTGCAACTATAGTTTGATCAACAACTTCTTCTCCATAAGACCTCATTTGATTAACAATTGTAAACACTCTCGTCAAAATATCCTGCACCGATTCTTCACTTTTCATTTGTAAGGTCTAAAACTCACGATGAAGAGATTAAAGCTTTATAGTGACTACTTTTGAAGAACCTTGGAATCTTTATGCAAAGTCATCCAAGCTTCTTTAGTTGTAGTTACTATTGTAATTTTTGAAAAAATGGACTCATGAACTACTTGTTGAATAAAGAACAATGCCTTATTGTCCATTTTCTTATTCTCTTTCAACTTGGCCTCTTTATCCGGATCATGATATTCATTTTCAACCAAATCCCATAATTCTTGAGACCTAAACAATGTCTTCATTTTGATACTCCAAAATTCATAACATTCTCCTTTGAAAATAGGAATGGTTGGTTGAGAAATGCTCACAACATTGTTGTTAGTTGTCATGTTTTATACCTAGTTACAAGCGAACTAGGCTTTGATACCACAAATGTTAAGAAATTCAGAGAACAAAGCAAGAACTTGCCTTTGAATACAAAAAGAAGCGTAGTATCTAAATGCAGAAAAGAAGGACACAAAAACAGATACTAAATTTGAAGGAACTTGTAGAAACCTTAACACATTTAAGTACATGAATTTAGAAATTGAAAGTGCCATTTTATAGGATTACAAGCAATTGAAAAAGATAAAACTCTCAATTGAATTTAGATATTATTGCCACCTATTGAAAACTACGAAAATAGGAACTTAAAGAGAAAAATCTAAACTAACTTGTCTTTATTGACTAAGTTTCAAAACAGTAAATTTGAATCAATCCTCAACAACTATTTGCCATTATCTTTAGAATTCCTTTGTAAATGACATTGCATAGGTTAATAAGTCTAAAATCATATGGTTCTTTTGAATTGGGATTCTTTGGTATGAGAACAATGGTTGTTTCATTCCATTTTGGATTCATGACCGCACTCCTAAAAAATTCCTTAACCACAGCACTGACATCTTTCCCTAGTATGTCCCAGAAGTGTTAGTAAAACCTTGCTGGGAAGTCATCTAGACCCGATGACTTCCACTTCTCCATTTGAAAGAAGGCTTCTTAATCTCCTTATCACGACTTCTTTTCTTAGCCACTCTTTTGGGTCCTCATTTAGTGTTTCCTTGATATGTTCAAGAATTGCGAATGATTATAATTCCTCATCCATCATAATTGGGAATCTTTATGTCATCCCTTAAAATTCCTTCTAAGTGGTCATAGATTAAATTTTGCATTCCCACCTGGTCATAAATTCATTCTCCTTGCTTATTTCTCAGCTGGGTAATATAATTACAGTTTCCCCTTTTCATTGTCTAATTGTGAAATCTCCCACCTTTATCCAATGCACTTTTGCTTTTTGAAACCAGTAATCTCTCTGATTCTCCAATAACTCTTCAAGCTTCTTCTGGATTGAACTGTCTTCTGCACATTTTCCTTCAACTTGGAATTCGTTTTGGATTTTTTGCAATTCTTCTGACAGTGTTTTGATTTTTCCTTCAAGATGGCCATAGGACATTCTATTCCATTTGTATAAATGAGTGATTGTGCTCTTGAGTTTTCTATTCACTTTTTCCATTTTTCCTTCCCACAAACCATTTTGATGCTTCAATGATTTCTTTATTATTTGCCTTGCCACATCACACGTTGTCGAGAGCTCAAACCTTCTTAATGGTGATTTTCTTTCTCTAACACTAAAAATCTTGTGTCTAAAAACATTGGTCCATAATCGACCTAAAGATAATAGATTCTAAATTCTTGCTCTTAGAAACAACTCCAGTAATATTTAATTGCTACCAATCTGTCCATTTTTCACATATTCTACTATCATCTTCTCGCCATTTGACCAAGTGAACCATACTCCCATCTTAGACTTCAATTAGCCCAAAGTGTTTAGTACATTTTTATCATCTCCACATCTTTTGGCCTAAAAGCCTTTCCTCCCAATTTGTCTTCCTAGTTCTATATTTGATTCAAATCTCTAGAGACAGCCATTGGCATGTCTTTATCCTTTAGCTTGCTATACATTTCTCTTCAAATTCCTCTCTTTTTTGAGCTTCTAGATGACAATAAATGAGAAATAGGATCCATTCTTGGCTAATATTTCTGCAATTTGCTTGCAGATATAAGTTTGAGCTTTCCCTAGAATTGAGAGTTGTACTTCATCATTCCAGGCTAGGCATAGTCCTCCTTTCTATCCATCCGGGTTGACAATCTTCCAATTTGTAAATTTGGAAGCTGATAACCATTTTCCCATGAGCTTTTATCTGCACTTTGTCTCCATGATGAACAAAATGTTTGGATTTTGGGAATGGATCATTTTGTTTAACACATGAACTATTAGAGGTTGACTCAAACCCTTACATTTCCAACATAAAAGCCTCATTATGAATTTGGTGGTTGATTTAATTCAACCACGAGAAAACCATCTCCTTCTTCTTGCAACAAATTTGACATCATCAAGTTTATTACTTTTGTGAACATAGATGCTAGAATAATTACCTCAAAAATTTTCCATGTTTTTGTGTCCAGTTCACCTACAATACTTGATCACTACTTGTTTTAGCTCTTTTTGGATATTGGAGTTCTCCACTTTTCTTTTTGGAAGCCTATTATCTGCATGTCTTGAATCAACTCTCTCTTTCTCTTTGCGATTTTGGAGAAGGTACTATTGATTCTTTTTGAGACTCCATGTGATTGCTTGGTGTTGGAGTTGACTTTGGTTTCCTTCTTCCGTGTTCTATTTTTCAAATCGATGATAAGCATGTCTATAGCATTTACGCTTGAGCTTCCTTCTTCATCAAGTTGCTCTTCTAGAATTTAAGCCATCTCTTCAAGTTGAGCTTGGTTTTGCATCTTCCTTGATCTGTTCATGAGTTTTTTTTGAAAAATATGAAATATCATTACTAATACGCATTACAACATAGATTTTTCTAACAAAAGATTAGAAGTTAAACAATGGGGTTGCCTAACATTTTCCTAGGAGTTTTGACTAAAACACACGACTCTAATTCTTTAATCACATATCTTATGCCATTTCTGATTGCTCCTTAGGAAATACCTAACTCTTGTGGTAGGTTCAAAACTGTAAAGCAATTAATGAATCGATTAATAGTATGACTCTATTCTAATTTCTTTTAATTTGATCAATGCATCTGATTGTAAAGAGTTCCACTTGTTTCGGAGAAGAGGCACAAATTTTCCTAACTTTGAAAGCTAATTCTCTTTCTCCTTTATCCAAGCAACCCATGCTAGTGCGTCTCACCTTATTTGGTTTTATAGGCTCCATCGGTACAAATTTTTGTCCTATCTTAATGATTCAAGTCATCCATGTTTTGTTCCACTCCTAAATGATCTTCAAGTTGTCCGATTCCTAGTTGTTTTTCCTCATTGGCCTTATCCTATTCTGGATCTCTTGATTTACCTCCCAACTAGATTTGATATTTCTAAAATTATTCCATGCTAGCGACCAAATAATTTCTAATTTGGTCAATTTATTTTCTCATCTTTCTCCCATTGCCTTTCGAAACACCAAATTATACAAATAGATAATATCACATCATCTATATATTGGACTTGCTATATTCGGTTTTGAACCATTGCTTGAACGACATAGGCATCCCAATATCAAAATTAAAACCCAAAACTAAAACCCTTGAGTTGAAATTCTCTATTCTTTCTCTACATGGCTATCAGTTGTTCTACCAGCAAACTAACTAGAAATTGGAAATTTTGGGCCGGATCCTCACTTGGATTTGGGTTCAAAAACATTGTTTAAGTTGGGCTTCCTCCTAAATTGAAGAGAATGACCACTGTGTTGTTTATTGGGCTCTTTGCCCTTGGATATAATCCCATTCTTCTTTGTTTGGCTTGATCTTTTGGATTTTCCTTCTTTCGTTTGGGCCTTCATCCTTCTTTGGGCCTATTCTGCTTCTTCTTTCATTATCTGAAAGGCCCGTTTTTCCTGTTGTAAATTTAGGGTCCATTTCACTTGAGGCCTCAGAGCCTGTGCCAGTATCCAGGGCTTGTATTCGTTGCGAGTCTTCATTTTCTCTCCTGGATGTTTGTTCATTATGGCTCAATTCCTGTCTCCATTCTTCTTCAATCATAGCCCAATTTTTTTACCATTCCCAAACTTATTAGTAGATAAATCGAGGAAAATTTGCAAATATCGCACCTTTTGAGTTAATTTTGCAAATATAGCACATTCCTTTTTTTTTGTAACCATAGTACTTCAAGGTGCATAAAGACCAAAATACCCTTCATATTTTCTTCTAAAATGCAAAGACATAGCACTTCACCTTCATTTTCTTTAGAGCGACTCTTTTTCTCAGAACCCATTAGTCTCCTATTTCATTGATTCAACAAAATTTGTTCTCATATCTCATTGTTTGTACACACCTATTGTTCATACACCCATTGGACCATCATTTTCAACCAAGAAGGTTGCAAGTGGAAAAGAAATTACATCAACGAGATGTTAGTTAAAATTTGCACTAGTTGAACTAGGTTTGTGAATTTGAATGAGAAATTGGTCGAGCCTTAAGTCGAGTACATAGTTGATTAAATGGGAGCACTAGGTTAGGTCGTTAGGTTGAGTTTTAGATCGAGCACTAGGGTTTTGAGAAAAAAAAAGAATCGTTCTAAAAGAAGATGAATGTGGAGTGCTATGTCTTTTCGTTTTAGAAAAGAATATGAGGGGCATTTTGGTCTTTATGCAGCTTTGAAGTGCTATGGTTGCAAACAGAAAAAGAGAGGTGCTATATTTGCAAAGTCAACTTAAAAGGGTGCTATATTTGAAAATTTCCCTAAATTTGGTAGCTTTTTATTCTCGGACAAGGACACAATTTTTATTTATTGAACATCCACTCTGTTGGCATTCTATCTTGTCGCAAGCTAGAGGTTTGTTGCAAAATCAAATCCTCATTTTCTTCTGCCACTCATCATGTTAGTATCATCTCCAGAATTCATGAGTACTGTACCATTAGTAAATAGAGGTGGAACCACCGCGATGGTGGTCGTTCAACACTGGAGCAGTGGACCATTTGGTTGTCAAAATTAAAATTCCTCTTCTTCAAGAATTCTATTTCCCATGTCAACAACTCTTACGGATGCTTGGGTTGGTTGTTCAATCGATGCACAGTTGGGCCAAAGTGGGAAATTCATTTGGGAGCAGAGGATCATTCTCTAGTTGGATTGTAATAGTTTGTGTTTGTGCTTCCGCATAAGGTCTTGGAATTGTTCATGCTATGTTGTTTCCGTGTTCTCTGTGGACTAAGAAAGCATTCTTTGGGTTGTTGTATTTTTAGCCCTCTGGTTCACCATTGTATTAGGATTAATTTGGGCCGTCTCTAACTCCATTTGATTTCGAATGTTGTTGTATTCCTTGGTATTGTGTTGATTCATTCTCAAAAAGACCTAATCTGAACCCATCGTGGAATTGACCTTTATTTGAGATTGAAGAATGTATGCAACTCATACATGTAGCCTACGGAATTCTTGTGAATCTTGATGGTGCATATGTCTATGAACCACTGATCTTACTCGGATACAATTCATGGTGATCATCCGAGTGAATTGGTAATCTCAAGGCTTTCTTCCTACCTCTCAAATCGGTTATCTAAATATACATTAAGCAACTCATCATCTCTTATTCTACATCTATTGAAGGTGTGTCCAAGAGTTCCACATCTTCCACGGACCTTGTATAGCCTTTCATATGAGCATGAGACCTAAGCAACGTTTCCATTTTGGAGTCTTAAGTAGAAACCTAGAATGAGAGGCAAGTTTACATCTATCAAACCCTTGCCCTTAGAAATCTTGTGTTTGTGGCATGAACAACTCTTGCTCTCACCTCATGTACTTCAAGATTTCTCCTACCATACCAACAATCCTCCTTGCAGCTCTTGGACTAAAACATTCAATGGGAATTCTGAAATTCAAACCCAAATTAAGATTTGGATTCTTTTTATTCTGCCAAGGATTAAGTTTGGTTCCCATCCTCTTTGGACTAGAAGAGCCCCTACAGCCGTATACAGTCCGTTTTGAAGAACTGCAAGCATTTGATTTACATTTGGAAATTTGAAAATAAAGAAATTTTGGTCTCTTCCAACTACATATATTTCTTCTCCTAGAATCATCGACATAACTTTGCATTCATTAAAACCTAAACTCTTATAGTCCACGAGGTAGCCAAGAAGGCAGTTTCTATGGTATTGAATGCTTTCTTCAGTATCCAAGCTCCTCACTACGCCTCTCTGAAATGATCTATAAACATTCCTGTTTAGTCTGCTACCTTGTGGTATGTCTTCCTTCTGAATATTCTAAGCCTTGTAATGAGATGCTGTTATCTAACCAATGATGCTCAGGGAAGTTACTATCCATATTGTTATGAAGCTGTGTCTCTCTATTAGGTTTCCTTTTTCCCACTGGACAAGTGAGGACAGGTTTTTGATTGTACAATTCCTGGACTATGCTTTTGCTTGTTTCTTGTTGATCTCATTCCTTCAATTTGTCTATAGCGGATGTTTCCTTTTCCTTCAAGACTTACTTTTTTCCAGTGGCTATAAGAGTTACTGTTTACTCTATTTTACTGCTCTTCTTCAAAGTACTACCCGGGAGAGAGAACTCCAATCATTTGGATTTTTGTTTATCTCCATCCTGAACCTAAACAATCGCCATTCCAAATCTAATGTTTAGTTTATCTCTTGAATGCAAAAGTTAGTTTTTCTGACAAAACAAATAAAATATTCCAACATATTTTTATTTTAAGATTTAAAATTTCTCTCCCAAATTCTTCTCGCATAATTTTAAAAAAAATTCCCTTCAATACCAATTTTATTCTCTCTCCAAAATACTTTTTCTTACAAAAAAAATCCCACTAAATTTTAACACATTTCAATACAAAAATTTTCAAGTAAACCACAATCCAAACAATTTTCCACCATTCCATTTTTACCTCTCATTAACACACACATATACCCTTTTAGAATCTACTCCACCCCTCTTTTCTTTTCGAACTCTCTCTTCTTGGCCTTTTCCCAACCCCTATTTGGTTATCTCCTCCTCCTCCTCCTTCTTCCTCTTCTTCTTCTTCTTCTTTTTGTGGAAGTGGTGGTGATTTGTTGTGATGGTAACTCTGTAGTTATTGTTTTGGTTATGGTTGTAGTTGTGGTGGTGGCATTGATGTGATGGTTGTTGATAATTTCAATTTTTTTTATTTTTCTAGTGGATGGTAGTGTAATTTGATTTTTTTTTAAATTTTTTAATTTGTCAAAAGAGTGAGAAACGTAAACAAACATGTTTTCAATTATGCTCATAAAAGTTTGATTAAAAGGCATAATTACTTATTTGACTTTTTACCACTTAGTAAACCATGTGAACCACTAATGGATTTTGTAAGAAAAGTCAAGTATGGAACCTAAAAAATCACTTTTTCATGTAAGAGATTAAAAGGTTATTTTTAAATGTATAGGACTAAAAAAATTATATAACTATATGTAAGAGATCAAAAATAAAATATTAAATCACAAATTTTGTCCCCAACATTTGAGTTAAAGTTCTTTTAGTCCTTAACATTTGAAACGGTTCTTTTAGTCTTTAACATTTATAAACGTGGCAATTTAAAGCCAATGACCAAAAATAACCCATTTTCCCAATTGAATGACTTGTGTAAGGCGTGCTCTCTTACATTCGGGAGGGTACTTTTGGAATAGCCATTTTAGCAACGGTTTAATCCCAAATTGATTTAAAAAAGAACCCTAATTTCACTCTAACTCGAATTCAATTCGAAGAACCCTAATTTCATCCTAAACCCCAATTCAATTCGAATAATTATTAAACTCTCATTTCATCATAACTACCCAAAAACCCACACACTACGCGAGGTAATTCAATAATCCTACGTCATATAAAGTGATACAATAGTGATATACACAAAATGCAGACCTAGACAATAATAGATTTAAGGGGTAGTGGAGAAATCCAGACACGGTAAATATGGACACTAATCGTTACCTTACGTACACATTATTTGAAGTATTACTAGGATTATGTGAATGTGTTTATTGTGGCTTAAGGTTGTATGGTTTTTCTAATCTCGATGAGACATTCAAAGTAGAGTTTGCACGCTTTTGGGTAGTAGGTGCACCTGTGTGTAAATGTAAATGTTATGTGGTCCTGAACTCAATTTGAATGGTTGTCATTATCTATATCATGGTCCTAAGCAGAGGTTTTGTTGTGATTAATGTGCAATGGTGGTCCCGATAAGATGTCATTTCTTGTAAGAGTGTGTAGTTTATTTTAAGTGACATGCCATTGAAACATTGCACAAAGGATTTGTACGTTATGCTTCCCTAATGGATGACAATATGACAAAACCTGGTCTGCTTTGGTGAGCTTTTGATAATGGGATATCTTTTTGGTAATCTTAAGTACACTTATTTTAAGGCAAGTGGACACGTGTTGCTATCTGATTGAGAGAATTTTTGGTCATTAGGAATGGATAAACCTGCAGGAAATAACCAAAAAAAGTCTGCCATGGCACTTGGAAATATTTCTTTTTTGTTTGTATGTCTTGTTGTCCAGTATGGCTCACAATTGGTATCAAAATGTTGGTGTATGACATTATTATATTCTTGGAGCCAATGGCATTAGTAGGTTTTGTGTATTTAAATGATGAAATTTTATCTTAGAAATGTTAGGGCATATGTAACTCATAGTTTGGTGGCTAAGAGTTTCTACTGTGATGTTTACTAGTTTACGCATGTATCAATCACGATTTCCTTGCGATGATGTTAACTGTTTCCATCTCGTTTATTTTCTTTTGTGCTTATTTCATGCCACTTTTTTCATAGTAGCATGTGATTCTGTGTTGTTTCTAAATGACTATCCTTCAATGTGGGCCTAATGAAGAAGGGAATGATTGCATGATATAGTTGGTTGGTGATAATTTTTTTGTGTGCTTATTTCATGCTCATTGGTTGGTGATCTTACAATTTTTTGTTACCTATGTTGATGATGATGCTGATCGTACACTTTGGGCCTAAATATCCATGCACCAATTTAGTCCTTTTTATTTATATCAAATCAAACAAACTTGAGTTGCTAGAAGATGAATCCAGTATCAATGCAATTGTTTGGGTCTATTGCATATGAATTGTCTTACATTAGAGCTATGGTTTTACACTTTAGTGGATGCTTCCAAATATGTTCTAACCTGTTTGCAATTGTGACATAGGACCTGATAGCACACTGTTCTCATTGAGGGTTCATTTCGGAGGGCACCTAACTGATGGGCTAGCAAAAATATGTTGAGGGCTGCATAGATATTGCCGACTATTGCAACTGGATTACATATCTTTATGTACATTGGATGAGATGAGTAGGCAATCACTTGATAGGCCCGAGTTGAATACTAGGTATTACTTCCTAAAACTTGGACTATCAATACATGAAGGTTTAACCTACATATCGATGATAAAGCGGTTTGGAAGATGGTAGTGTACGGAGAAGCACAAGCTCATAGACTTTTCATAGTGGGATGAAATACGGTTAAAGGTTGCAGTGGGCTTCAACAGGGGTTTGAAGTGATGAATAAGCAGCAAGCTTCACGACCGACGGTCACTCCATCTAAAAATGCAAGAATTAAGAGGATAACTAGAAAAAGAGTCAAGCTGCCAAACAGTACAAGGAAGCTTGTTGAGGATACTGAGAACAAAACAGCTGAGCCTAATGATTCTGGAGAAAAAATTACGCGATTCGATTTGGTGGCTAAGAAACAACTCCACTAAAAGTGTTTATACGGTTGCTCAAAGGACATGACTCGAATAGCCAACCAATACATGTCAACATACCATCGACAAGTAGAAGGGTGAAAATGGCAACATCGAAATGAGGCAAATTGCCGGTGAATGGAAGAATAATTCTGACAATGAGCACTTAACATCGTTTCTTGAAAAAGCTGGAGAAACTACTGCTCGCAGCGGTGGAGCTGATCAATCTCAACCAGAAGTGGATGCATCTAGAGGAGGAGATGAATGAACATCTGGAAAAAGAAAAACTAGATATGCTACAAAGAAGGGCAACGAAGCAAGGAGGAAGTCTAGACAATCCGAAACAATTAACAAAGGAAAGAGAAAGGTCATTGAGGAACCAACTGATGTAGAGGATGGTGATGAACCTGATGTGATTCCAATTCAAAGGATTAGGAACACTTAGAAAAGTTGCCCAATATATATCTAAGGGATGCTAGTTTGGATAGGTGTGAACCCCAACCCATAATCTATAAAGAGATAGGAACCTTGGTATAAAAACGCCACAACCAACTACACAAAAATTGGTTGATAAGTTTAGATCGAACGCCACAACTCGATAAGTTCGTTGAGCGTCACAAGTTTTCAAGAAAACTTGATAAGTTCAAGTTCACAAAGACCCCAAAGATGAGGTAAAACTCACGATTTCAATTACTCAAGCTTGTTTCAAAGTAGTACAAAGATGCCTATTTATAGGCTAAAATAAGTCTTAAAAAAATAAATCCTAAATATCCTAGTCTAGAAGAAATAAATATTAATTTTGACTTTCTAACTTCTAGACTAGACTTTAACAAGACCAATAAAAATTCTGTATTTTAATACATTAATTACACATAGTTCTAGATGATATGTTGGCTGAAATTAAGACTCATGGGAATGGTGCTTTGACTAAATGTTGGAATAAGTAGATTCATGCATCTTGAGCTTGCTTCCAAGACTTTATTAAATACTCATTTGACTGAATTTTCAGCCATAACTTTTCATCCTCTATGCCTCAAAATAGATGATTGACCATTGAATTTGAAGTATTCAATACTTGACTACGTGAATAATTGTTGGCTGGAATTTGGACCATCTTTAGGACCAAAATTAATTTTTGACTTGGATTAAATGTACTCTTGAACTTGGACCTTTGCTCCATTGAATTGGATGGGGTGTTGGGGCCAAGTTCGCATCTTTGGCCGCAGAGTTCACATCTTTGGCTCTAAGTTCTCATCTTTGAACCGAGTCCGGAACTTTGACTCGAGTTTGCATCTTTGAGCGAAGGTTAGGAAGTGAGTCGACTTCATATCATTTCCCTCATCTTGAGAAGGATTTGAAATCAAATCTTCAACACCTGCATGATAGAGACTTAAGTCAAAAACATTGAAGACATTGTGAACGTCGTACTCACTTGGTAAATCAAGTATGTAGGCATTGTCATGGATGCGCTCTAAAACTTGAAAAGGTCCATCTCCTCTTGGTTGCAACTTAGATTTTATTTTTGTTTTTCTTTCCTCAAATGCAACCAAACCCAATCTCTCGGTTCAAAGATGAGCTTATGACGCCCCTTGTTGGTTTGTTGTTCATATCTTTGTGTTTTCTCCTCAATGTTGAGTCTTGCCTTCTCATGGATTTGCATCACAAATTCAGCCTTCTTTTTGCCATCTAAATTCAATCTGTCACTCATAGGCAAAGGTCTTAGATCCATTGGAGATAATGAATTAAAACCATAAACAATCTCAAAAGGAGAAAATTTAGTGGAAGAATGCACATTCCTATTGTATGCAAATTCAACACGAGGTAAACAAACATCCCAAGTCTTAATATTCTTACTAATGATCGACCTCAACAAAGTAGATAAAGTACAATTAACAACTTCAATTTGGTCATTGGTATGTGGATAACAAATAGTAGAAAACAAGAGTTTTGTACCCAATTTTCCTACAAAGTTTTTCAAAAATAACTCAAAAATTTGGTGTCTTGATAAGACACAATGGTTCTTGGCATGCTATGCAAGCAGACAATTGCTTTAAAGAATAAATCAAGAACGTGTGATGCATCATTCGTTTTGTTGCATGCAATGAAATGAGCTATCTTTGAAAACCTGTCAACAACCACAAAAATTGAATCTTTTCCATACTTAGTTCTCGGTAAACCCAAAACAAAATCCATTGAAAGATCAACTCATGGCTCTTTTGGAATTGGCAAAGGTGTGTATAAGCCATGAGGTTGAACATTTGATTTTGTTTTTTTTACAAATGATGCAATTTTCACAAATGTATACAACATTACTTTTCATTTTTTGCCAAAAGAAATGCTCTTATAAAATTGCCAAAGTCTTAGCTATACCAAAGTGTCCCATAAGGCCTCCACCATGCACTTCCCTAACTAACAATTCACACAAAGAAGAGTTAGGAATGCAAAGTTGGATTCTTGAAACAAAAATCCATCATGCTTAAAGAACTTCTCAAAAGGACCTTTTTCAGAAACTTGGAACACTTGACCAAAATCAAAATCATCGTGATACAACTCTTTAATTTGTTCAAAGCCAAGTAATTTAAATTAAGAGAAGAAAGTAAGGCATACCTCCTAGAGAGTGCATCGTCTACAACATTCTTTTTACCTTTCTTATATCGAATGACATATGGAAATGTCTTAATGAACTTCATCCATCTTGCATGCCTTTTGTGGAGTTTATATTAGCTTTTCAGGAACTTCAATGATTCATGATCAGTGTGGATCACAAACTCTTTAGCCCATAAGTAGTGTTGCCACGTCTTTAAGGTTCAGACCAAGGCGTCCAACTCTTTGTCATAGGTAGAATAGTTCAAAGTTGCCCCACTTAGCTTCTCGCTTAAGTATGACATGGGTTTTCCTTCTTGCATCAAGACAGCCCCTATCCCAATACCTAAAGCATCACATTCAACTTCAAATGTTTTGTCAAAATTAGGTAAAGAAAGCAAAGAGCATTTGTTAAATGAAATTTAAGCTTTTGAAAAGCGTTCTCTTGTTCTTCTTCCCATCTGAATCTCACATTCTTCTTGATGACCTCGGTCAAAGGTGCTGTCAAAGTGCTAAAGTTCTTGACAAATCTCCTATAAAAACTTCCAAGGCGATGAAAACTTCGCACTTCACTAACACTTTTGGGAGTTGGACATTCTTGAATTGCTTTCACCTTTTCCATGTCAACTGCAATACCATTGGCACTTATAATATAACCAAGAAAATTAATCTCATTAGTGCAAAAGGTACACTTCTTCAAATTGGCATAAAGCTTTTTCTTCCTGAGCACACTTAAAACACACGTTAGATGTTCAAGATGGTCATCCAAACTTCTTGAGTATACTAAAATATCATCAAAATAGACAACCACAAACTTGCCAAGGAATTCATAAACATGATTCATTAAGCACATGAAAGTACTTGAGCGTTAGTTAGGCCAAAAGGCATCACTAACCATGCATACAAACCATGTTTTTTTTAAAAGCAGTTTTCCATTCATCACCATTTTTCATTCTAATTTGATGGTAACCACTTTTTAAATCTATTTTGAGGAAGTTGTGGACTTCTCCTTCTTCTTTAAAGTACTTGGACAAGTACTTTGACATATACTACCACTCCTCTTGAGTTGTTGCTCCACTTTGATCATGTGTATCATATCTTGCAACTCCACATAATGGCATATTTCCACTTGATCTTGGATGTCACGATTTAAACCATTCAAAAATCTTGCCATGGTTGCTTCGATCTTCATCCACATTAGCTCTTATCATAGCAACCTCCATTTCTTTGAAATAATCTTCCACACTTTGCTTCCTTACCTAAGGCCTTGAAGCTTGTTGTAGAGATCCAGATAGTAATGGTTAGGCATAAATCTTTTCTTATTATTGCTTTCATTTCCTCCCAAGTCTCCACGGTCTTTCACCATTTCTTTTCCTACTCATTACAAATTGATCCCACCATGTTAATGCATAATCGGAAACCTCGGTGATAGCTAGTTTTACCTTTTGAGATCGAGCGATGGTGACAATCAAATACAAATTCTATCTTTTTCTCCCATTCAATATAGGACTTTGGATTGGACCTTCCTTGAAAAGGATGAATTTTCATTTGATGGTGCTAAGGTTGTTATCTTCTTTTTGTCTCCTCTAAGTTGGTCTTCTAGTGCGCCCAAAAGATTCCCTATCAAACTCATCATCAACTTCATCAAGCTCTTCATCTTCCACCCCATGAGTTTTACGCTTTCTTTGGATGTTGGAGGTGTGAGAATGAGCCATTTGAGATTCTACCTCTAATTGATCAATTCTTTCATGCAAGGGTTCAAGTTCTTGTCGTAATAATCTTTTCATTTCTCTCATCAAGGCTTGATTTGTAAGTTTTGTAGATGATTTTCCTCATTGGAATGATGAGAAATTCTGAAAATCCTGCAAGAAAAATCCTCACAAATAATATTCACTCCACTCACACTCAAATTTTCTCACAAATGAGGTTTCTGATCGTTACCCCTCTTAAGGTTCTTATTGAACTCACTTGAACAATTATCAAGTTAGAGTGTGACTTTCACAACTAAAATGTATCAAACAAATTTTGTGGTCTTTAAGTTGTGAAATTGAATATACCAAGGAATAAGAGAAGATAACAACTTGAAAGATAGATGAAAAGAACAATGAACTAGATGAACAATAGGATTTATCCAAGGTTGATTGAGAATTTTGTTGATATATCTTTTGGCAACCTGGATCACAAGAGACAAGAATATTAGATCTTAAAAGAATCACAACTTCAAAAATTTTAGTGTCCACTTCTTTTTCTTTTCTTTCATTTTTTTAATATTTGGCCAGCACTTTTTTTTGGTTGGCCTTTTTTTCTTTATTTTTCACAATTTTTTTTCAAATGAATGAAAAAAAAGAAGTGGAGATGAGAAGGTGACTTCTTAAATTCCAAACTCATTGCTAGGAACCTTGCCCAACCTGTGAAAAAACCCACTAACAAAAAAAATGAGAATATTGATTTATAAAATCAAAACCTCATTAGGAACCTTGCCAACCTGCGACAAAACCAATTAATAAAAATGTGAATCTTGATTTTTAGGAAAGTCAAGAGTAAGAATAGATAAAATCAAAAAGGAAAACAAAAGATATGCAATCCTTTAGAGATGGCTCTGATACCAAATGATGTGATTACAATCCAAAGGATCTGGAACACTTAGAAAAATTGCCCAAGATATGTCTAAGGGATGCTAATTTGGATAGGTGTGAACCGTGACTTGCTATCTATAAAGAGATAGGAACCTTGGTATAAAAACTCCACAACCAACTACACAAAAATTGGTTGATAAATTTAGATTGAGCCACAAGTTGATAAGTTCAAAGAACACCACAATTTGATAAGTTAGTTGAATGCCACAAGTTTTGAAGAAAACTTGATAAGTTCAAGTTCTCAAAGAACCTAAAGATGAGATAAAACTCACAATTTCAATTACTCAAGCTTGTTTCAAAGTAATATAAAGATGCCTATTTATAGGCTAAAATAAGTCCTAAAAAAATAAATCCTAAATATCCTAGTCTAGAAGAAATAAATATTAATTTTGACTTTCTAACTTCTAGACTAGACTTTAACAAGACCAATAAAAATTTTGCATTTTAATACATTAATTATGCATAGTTCTAGATGATATGTTGGCTGAAATTAAGACTCATGGGAATGGTGCTTTGACCAAGTGTTGGAATAAGTAGATTCATGCATCTTGAGCTTTCTTCTAAGATTTCATTAAATACTTCTTTGACTGAATTTTCAGCCATGACTTTTCATCCCTCTATGCCTCAAAATAGATGATTGACCATTAAATTTGAAGTCTTCAATACTGACTATGTGAATAATTGTTGGCTGAAATTTTGACCATCTTTAGAACCAAAACTAATCTTTGACTTAGATTAAATGTACTCTTGAACATGCACCTTCTTCATTGAATTGGATGGGAGTTGGGATGTTCGCATCTTTAACCGTAGAGTTCACATCTTGGCTCTAAGTTCGCATCTTTGAACCAAGTCTGAAACTTTGACTTTGAGTTCACATCTTTGAGTCAGTCTGTATCCTTAACTCTGAGTTCACATCTTTGAGCGAAGGTCGAAGTGATACAAATCTTAAACCAGAGAATAAAATTTGAACCTATACAGTGTCGGTCCTAGTATTGTCCTTTACGTTGAACTAACTATTCCTTTAGTAAGACACCAACTCCAAGATTGAAGAAGGACCTTGCTTTTATCTACTTGACACCGAAGGATCAAACCAAAACTTGGATGTGAGTTAGACTGCTTCCTTAGAACTAAGATGCACGCTCAAGTTGTTAAGGGAAAGAAACTCAACAAAATAGCTTAAACATGAACCTATTAGGCTATCCTCAAAGACTCAAAGCAAGTTCTAAATTAGAACTCAAAGAAAAGCTAAAAAACTCTCAAGTTTGTATTGAATCAAGTATGTCTTTTCTTTTGGCTAATTAGCCTCTATTTATAGATTACAAGGGACGATTTTTAGGAGACTAAATCT
This sequence comes from Gynochthodes officinalis, assembly GCA_020080225.1. Taxonomy (NCBI): domain Eukaryota; kingdom Viridiplantae; phylum Streptophyta; class Magnoliopsida; order Gentianales; family Rubiaceae; genus Gynochthodes; species Gynochthodes officinalis. The sequence continues at coordinate 617,586 of JAIQDA010000032.1, forward strand.
ATCATCTAAAAGGATTTGAACTCATCACCTTTTAGGAAGCTAACTAAAGAAACAATTACTTAAAAGAAAGACTCCTAATCTAATAAAAGGAAATAGAACAAATAGTTGCCTAAAAACTAATCCAAGGCTGGTTTGGTTTATGTGTCAAATGTTGCTTAAGTTGGCTTTCTACTCTTGAATTGGATTTGGAATTCCCAAAATTACAAGTCCAAGTGCTGAATGGAATTGAGCTAAATATTTGAGCTTTCTAAATTAACATCCAAGTCTTTGAATAGAATGAAGTTGAATAGAGTTGGAATTAAGTTGGTGTTGAGTCGCCAAAGCGTCCATTTGAGCTTCTAAAATTGCCTAAAACTGGAACCTTCCAAGGCCAAAGCTAGTTGAAATCTTCAAAGGCCGAATTGGATTCTTCACCCAATCTTCAACATTTGTGAGTGTTTTAATAGGGTCCTACTGGATGCTAGGGAGAAGCCAATATTATCCATGCTAGAGATCGTTAGATTTTACATAATGGTTTGAATGGAAACTAAAATGACAAAGATGACAGCTTTCATCAAGAGTGTATGTTCCAAGGTCCAATAAAAACTGAAACGCATAAAACAAAAGGCTTGTGAATGTATTGCGACACATGCTAGAGAATTGGTATATGCTGTGAGGTGCATATATGGAGACCAATTCATGGTTTATCTTCATAATAGGACCTCTGACTATCGAATGTGGAAATTTAATGGAATTCTGTGCCTTCATGCAATTAGTGCAATATGAAAAACTAGAGAAGAGACAAAAACATTTATTGACCAATGTTACCACAAGGAGACGTATATGAGAGCATATGAGCATTTTTTCTACCCAATAAATGGACAACATTTGTGAAAAATGGTCAACAGAGGAACTATACTTCTTCTTGTTGATATTAAATTGCTTGGGCGCCCTAAAAGGCAAGGAAAAAGGATCAATGGGAGACATTGCATGTGAAGAGAAATGGCAATGATGTGGAAAAGCTGTCTAAGGCTAGTCAAATACTATACAAGTGAAAGATTTACAAATAGTCAGGACTCAATAGTAGAAGATGCCCTAACAAAAAATGATGCATCTTGAGAATGATGCTTTTATGGAGGTTCCCAGACTGACCCTACCTTTGGTCAAACATCACAAGTTGGTGGTGGTAATGTGTTCCCTAGTTCATAGCCACCAAATTCAGATCCTCATCCTTCAATGGCCACTCAACGGTCATTTGCATCTGCTACAACAGTTAGGGTACTAATCTAAACCTTAATAATATGTCTTTTGGCTGATAACCAATTTAGTATCCTATTTGTGACTGAACTGTTTCTTGCTGATTGTAGGGCAGGAGGAGGAAGTCTCAGAAATGCAGTTTGTGTAGGAAAGAGGGCCATAACAAGATGAATTGCAGAGATGCAGTTTCATCATTCTCTCGGTCTAATAGATAGAGAGACAGTGTCATCTTTCCCAACCTTTTGCCACTTTTGTGCCTCTTTTATTGTACATTTATAACCCTTTTGTTTATATTAGACTTTTTGCTGTCAATGGTAGTTGGAACTGACGAAAGATTTATTGTTATAGTGACTGGGTTGCACACTAATTATTTTGAATTCTTGTGTAAATGTTGTTTGAAAATATGGGATAATTTATGGACAAATTTTAGCACTGTTTTGGCAAAGTATTGGTACTATCATGTTATTTCTCTAGTTTAAGCCATACTTTATTACTTTTATTATGTGCATTGTTGTGCATTACACTATAGTGCTATTGCTATTGATAATTTATTGGTTTTATTGCTCTAGTTTTGACTAAGCACATTCGATATTGTGCATTATTAGTGTTGGAATGAAGTATTGAATGAATATTTGTGTTCTGCAATTTGGACTCACGGCAAATGCCAAAGCACTAGCTTTAGAGAAGCAACAACATGTCATTCATTAAGTTGGCTTTCACAATTCAAAACATACATCTTACTAGTTAACAAAATTAACAGACACAAGCTATTCCCACCATTGCATTTTCAACTACTACTTAAGCCTAGTAGAAACTACAACATTTCTACCATTACATTGGATATCCTTTACATACATGGCCCTAATTGGATAACAATCATCAGGACTGCCACCCCAAGTGCAGCCTTCAGCACTAGGGTTTTTTTCTTAACCCTTGCACTTTCTCGCTTCTAGCTCTCGAATAGTGCTTGATACTACCAATAATATTATTTGATCTTTCGCACCTACCACATGTCCTCGTACTAGTAGAAAATCCTCAGCCCTTTTTGCCCTTCAACCACAATAGCTTATATGAGTAATGATTTTCACCTAAATCTTGTAGCTACAACATGATTAATCTTACCTCATAGTCTTCACAGCCATAGAACCTTTTTCCAAGGTTTGCAATTATCCAAGAAATCCTAGTAATTCTTTGCATTCCCACAATAACACTTGTTGCCTCATTCTTAGTTATTTCACTTTTTCAAACTCAATTTAAACTTTCAGTTGTTTTTCCTTGTGATATTTTTCTCTGCAAAAATTGAATCTTGGCTGGTGTTTTCTCTTCTAAAAAGCAAGAAGAAAATGCTAAAATAGCTATTCCGAAGGTACCCTCTCAAATGTAAAGAGCGCACCTTACACAAGTCATTTAATTGGGGAAATGGATTGTTCTGGTTATTAGTTTTAAATTGTCATGTTTATGAATGTTAATGACTAAAAGGAAATGTTTCAAATGTTAGGGACTAAAAGAACTTTAACTCAAATGTTGAGGACGAAATTTGTGATTTAATCAAAATAAAATTTAATCTTTTGGACAATAAAATAAGTAAATTTTGTACTACTTTATAATTTTTAAAGAAAGGTTCAAGTTATATGCAATATAAATAAAATTTATATAATTTCTTAAAGTTTAGAAAAATTTGTTAACATGGCAAAATGAAAGTATCACTGAATGATCATGACATGTAATACTTGCTAAATCATAATGAAAAAAAATTACCGTAAAATTGAAAAAAAAAAATTTATATAATTTTATATAATATATAATGTAAATATAATTTTTAACTTGATGTGAAAAAATAGAATTTCATATTCAATCTCATGAATATATGAGAATTATGTGGAAAGCATACTTGACAAAGTTGTGTGTATAGTTTGGAAGGAGATTTTTTTATATTTTTTAAAATCCACCCTATAATATGGAGTGCAAAAAAAATTAAAAAAGTTCTTTTTTTTCAATATTATCTTACAATCAAAACAATTGGTTAAATCCCATAAAATCATTTTATAAAAGTTATTAATATTTTCGTTTTATAAAGCAAATCGATTTCGATTATTGAATAATCATCATTACTTGTGAATACGTAATACTTGCCAAATCATAAAGAAACAAAAATGGCTCAAAATTTAAATAATAATTATTTTTTAAGCTCCATAGAATAAAAACACTGCCAACAAGTCCACCAATAATAACCATATTATTTGCATTAACAAGGAATTTCATTATAACTTTTGCACTGTTATAACGATAAATTGTCCAACAAATAAGACGAGTCACATCTCAAAGAAAAACAAGAAATGATAAATTGACTTCGTGGGGAGCCATTTTGGTGTGTAAGGTTAGAGTTTCAAAATGTATTTTTACATTTTTTAATATAGTGATAATGAAATAAGAGATGTATTAAAAAGTAACAAAATGTATTAAAAAAATGCAAACGCACATTTTGAAAAGTTAACCATACACTCTTTTTCATCACATTCATATTTAAGTGGAGAAAGCAACCGCCATACTACAGCAGTGAATGACATCAAGAATAAGTTGGGCTATGGAGATGCAAAGTTGGAAGGACAATATGTCTCACTTGCACTTGCCTTCATTTTTTCTTTGCTAATAAGGTCCGCAGTTTTCTTGTATGGTTTTAGAAACTTGAATGTAGGAGTGGCAAAAATCAACCTAATTCAAAAATCAATCCAAACAGTTCACTATTTTAACCCATTAGATTGGTTAAGATGAATCAAATGTGTCACAAGTTAAATGGGTCATGTAATTTAATAGATTAGGTTAGATTAAACTCAATCAATCAAACAAGTTAAAATTATTATTTTTCAAATCTGCTGCCTCCAAAGACCGTTGATGCTGGTTGGATTCCAATCATAGTTAGGATTGAAAAGGAAGTCCATGGAAAAAATTAATATTTTAAGTTTAAAGATTGAACTTTAAATTTAGCAGCAATTATGGGACAACTGCCGCTTGGTATAAATAAGAAATGGAACTATAATGAAACAAAAGAAATAGTACAATAAAAGAAATGAAACAATAAAATTTAAAAACTTATTCAAATAAACCATAAGTTAAAAAGTCAAAATATAATAGTACAATATTTCTTAAAAAGCATAACAAATAGCATTAATTTTATTACGAGAAAATACGTTATTTGCCATTTAGATAGAAAATACTGTCTTTTAAAATTTTAATTATCTATTACATAATAACATGAGGATGTAAATTGCACATGGGAGTTGGGACAAAAGTACCTTTACCTTTAAGTCCCATGCTATAATTATTAAATTGAGACTCATTTCCTCTTCCTTTTCTTATGGTACAATATTGTTATCATTTCAAAAAATTGTACAATATAATGACATATAAACTTCTAAAAGTGGTTCAAATTTGTAACACAAGAACTTGCAAATAGTGTCTCTTGAACATTTCCACTCTCAAATTCTATACTAAGTTTCCACTAAAATTATTTAGTATGATATATGTATGAACTCTTTTTATGCACGTTGAAAATGTAAACTAAATTACGTATATTGATGGTTTTGTAGACATATTATGTACCTTATTAGAGCCACTCTTTAATTAATATGATTAATAATTTTGTTGAGGTTCATAGGTAGGTAGATGTAAAAAATCCCATATTGGTTTCAAAAAACTGTACAAAATACTTAATAAGTTCAAAACCTATCGATTTAATCTTTTGAGCCAAATTGGGTTTCAACTTACTTATTAATAATTAGAAAATAATATTTATTAGGATGATCTTAATAAATCACTTATCGGGCATCCAATAACATCTTCTAACTCAGATTTTTTTACACTCACCTTAAGTTAATTACTTCTCATGCGCACAATACTTGTAACCCTTCCACCAACAAAAACCCTTCCACCAAAATCAATAGGCCAAATGCTTACCCAAATCTCTCTGTAGGAAAAATTGGTCGGCCAATGGCTGCCAAAAACCCTTCCAACAAGAAACACTTCCACCAAAATCAAGAGGCCAAACTACCCAAATCTCTCTGCGGGATTGGTCGCCTGTAATGGGTTTTCCCACCAAACTTCTTCCAATGAATGTAAACGCACAAAATCAAATCTCCCTGCAACAAATTGATTTCGGAAGCAAAGCCAGGGCAAATCGACTCATAGAAATGTTTTTGGAGTTGGAGATATTACTGACATTCTTGTAAGCATATCAATCTCTTTAATTTACTACTTCTGGGGCTCCTTATTTGACTCTTAGTTGCAGAATTGCTGACAAAATTTGTTTCTCTTGGTCCTGTTTGTGGTAATGATTATTTTATTTTGTTCATTAATTGGTTGTGAAGAGAGAATCAAAATTGAAGTGCAAGGTTGTAGATATCTAAATCTAAAAAGCACTAGCATAACAGGATATAGAAAACGTGTATCTTACTACAAACAATCAAAAGAAGATAGAACTTTTTAAACTACTTATCCATGTACTGAGATACGTTTCCTTTTGAAGGAAAACTAGATGGGTATAGTTTTGAAGTTGTTTGGAAGGCCTCTTGAAAGGAACTTGCAGTGTAAAAGATAGGATTCATATTGTTTATTTTTACTTCTATGCACATTCTTTATGATAGAATAGCATACAAGAATTTTTTTTGTATTCTTACTATACTAAATAAAAAATGATCTGGAAATTTCATTTGTAATACTATAGCTGTTGGAACTACATAGGTCCATTATCTCTTTTCTTGGAGTGTTAATCTGACTAGAGATTCTTGGCTTGAGGAAACATTTCTACCATCAAAACTTGATTGTGTTTTCATTTGTGGCTAAGAATTTCAACAATATGTTATTGTCAACTTTTTGTTAAATTTACTTGTGCCCTTGCCATTTGATGCTAAATACTCTACATTTCTGCTGTCTTGAGCTTGTTTTGGCAAGGAAAATAGCAGAATACTAGTGTATCTTCATTAAGATGTTCTGTTGATTCAGGAACTCAAACAAGGTACATGGCTAGCTACACATTAGTAGTCAAAGAGTGTAAAGTTAATAGGAGTGAACGAGGAAAAATGGCAAAATATAAGCTGCTTCAAGAACATTAACTATTGTTTCATTGGGAACCTCAAAATTACAAAGTATGCATGTGGAGCATTATAACAAGTTGGGTTGTTGTTGGACATAAACATATTCAAAAGTAACTTAGAATGTGGTAGACAATTTGATGATGGTTTCTTTTCACAATACTTCATTTATACATTTGACAAATCTAAAAGGACACAAGTTGAAAATATATCTGTTAGTGAAGTGATGATTATACAAATGAAAAGGCTTTCCCCGAGGTTTCGACATTGCTGAACTAACAGATGTTTAGAAATTTGTCTAGGCAGAATTTAGCCCATCACATCCAGCATCAAACTTTCCAATCAAGTAAACGCTTAATCATGCAATAGTTCTCAAGCCACAGACACATGTATTTTACATCACAATGAATGGGAACTCGCCAAATAAATGATTTGCGTTTCTATCGATCTTGTAAAAACTAAAATTGTTCAAGGCAATCCAGAGCTAGAGAAATCATTTCAAAATAAAGATAAGTCAATATAATGGAATGCTGATACCCATAAGCCCAGGTTTGCGTGCATAAAGAGATGGTAAAACTGAGGAATAAATACACTTCACTGTGCAATGATAGTAATTTTTGGGCAATTTTCTTATATGCTGAGATAAGGGTTAGGAAGACAATGGAGGTATTTGGAAAGGCAAAAACAAGTTTGGGAGAGAGATGGTTTATGGGAGGAGACTTTAATGATTTGGTCCGGGAAGAAGCAAAACTCTTTAGGAGTGAGTAGAGTAGTAGTTTTGTTGTTTTTTTTTTTTAGGAATATGGAAATGAGTGATCTTGGTTTTTGTTGGAAGGAAATATATTTGGGCCAATAATAGAGAGGGTGAAGAGGTTTTGTGGAGAAAAAATGAATGATTTTTTTAGAGGTGCCACAAATGGATGATTTTAGAAAACCCTAGATCAAAGTGCTCCATATTAGTGTGACCTCTGACCATTCAATATAACCTGGACATGAATCAGGAAATGGCAAGTAGGAAAAAGGTTCTTTTACATCACAATGAATGGGAACTCACCAAATAAATGATTTGCATTTCCTACTCCGATCTGTAAAAACTAAATTATTCGAGAGCAATCTAGAACTAGAGAAATCATTTCAAAATAAAGATAAGTCAACTTACTATAATGGAATCGCATTCTGTGTGAGTTTGTGTACATAAAGAGATGGTAAAGCAGAGAATAAATAAACTTCATTGTGCAATGATAGTAATTTTTGAGCAATTTTCTTATAATACTACTTGAGATAAGAGGTTAGGGAAGACAATGTGGGTATTTGGAAGGGCAAAAACAAGTTTGGGAGAGAGATGGTTTATGGAGGAGACTTTACAATGGTTTAGTGGGAGAAAAGCAAAACTACGGAGGTAGGAGTAGAGTAGAGTGAGGATTTTCTTGCTTTTTTTAGGGAGTTTCATTAGAATATGGAAATGAGTGATCTTGGTTTTGTTGGAAGGAAATATATTTGGGCCAATAATAGAGAGTGAAAGGTTTTTGTGGAGAAAAGAAAGTGGAGCGGAGTTTTTGGGTGCCTAAATGGATGATTGAAAGCCACTAAGATCAAAAAAGTGTCCCGTATTGAGTGTCAGAGCCTCCAGCCATTCAACGAGTGCTTATGGACATGAATCCAAAATGAAGTGAGGAAAAAAAGGTTTCTATTTTGATCAAAGATGGGTGAAAAAGTCTAAGACTAAGGAGATCATCTGAGGAAGCTTGGGGTAGAGCCCCAAATTGAAAGTACGCTATTGTTTCAAATTTGTTCCTGGAGTAAACAATGTAGGATGGCCAACTTCTTCAATGGAGCCAAAGGACAAAGGATTTAATTCGGCTAAGCAAATATTGAAGATAAAAGAGGATGGAAGTAATCACAACTCCACGGAGGGGAGGAATTGGCAAGAATGGAGATTATTAAAAGTGAATTGAATGCCTTTTACAAGGAGGAGGAACAATATTGGCGCGACAAGTCAAGAATCCAATGGCTCCAAGAGGAATTGATAACAATACTAAATTCTTCCATGCAAGTACAATGAGCAGCGAGTGACGAGAATGCAATAGAGTCACGATGAAGGCAGCCGAGGAGATATGACAACCAAGAGGAAGTAAAGGAAGAGATTTTGAGGTTTTACAAAGGAGCTATTCACTACGTCCGTCAACCTAAATTGAAAGTACGACCTTGGTATCCAGTATGATTAAGGGCATTTTGGATGAGTGTAGCCAAATGTCGAGACAATTGGTTAATCTGGAAAGTCCTCAATTTTTTTTCAACCAGAATATGCCCAAAGAGCACAAAGAGGCTATCTGTCACGCTTTAGATGGGATCAAGGAGATGAAGAATGCAAAATATTTAGGTCTATCTATGGATATAGGAAGATCTAAAAAAGATGTGTTTAGTTATATTATGGAGACTGTGCAGAAAAGAATCAACAGGTGGAAGAACCGATTTCTCAGCTTGGCAAGCAAAGAAGTTTTAATTAAAGAGGTTATTGACGCTCTTCCAACATATTTTATGAGCTATTTCAAAATCCCAAGTAGCGTCGATCGAGGATCTAGTCGAGGAAACATAGTGGCGTTTTGGTGGGAGTTAATCCGGAAGAAAGTCAAGAATTCACTAGAAAGCGTGAAAAGAGATTGTAATGCCGAAAGAGGAGGGGTACTTGGGTTTAAGAATATCTAATCATTTAATGATACTTTAATAGCTAAGTAGTTGTGAAGATTGGTTACACACCCAAATCTGTTTGTGAGTAAAGTGATGAAAGCTAAATACTTCTCAAAGAATGGTTATTGAAGGCTTCTAAAAAGGTAATTCATCCAGGTTGTGGAAGAGTTGGCTCAAGGCCAAATACATACTACTCCACGGGTAAGATTCCAAGTGGGAGATGGAAAATCTATACGAATGCAGGATCACCCTTGGATTCCGTGTTTCAAAGGAAAGGAAATTGTTCAAGCACCATATTTAGTTAATCATGTTATGTGGGTGAGTCAACTCATAAATCATGAAAGTTCGCCATGGAGCAGGCAAATCATTAGGAAAATCTTTACCAAATATGAAGCCGAGATAATTTGTGCTATCCCAATAGATCGTGAAAGGGACAAAACAAGCTTATTTGGCAACCTTACCGGAGGGAAGATATACGGTTAGATCGGCCTACCGGAGATATTAAGGGCCCAGGAGAAATCCCAACAAACTAGAAATCGGTAATATAAGAGAGAGGTCTTTGGAGAAAGATATGGAGCTTAGGAATTAAAGGAAGATCAAGCATTTTATTTGGAAATGTTGAAATGGTATTTTACCTACCAAGGATCAACTTATTAAGAGAGGCATTGAAGAGGACCCACATGCAACATGTGTGGGGAGCATAATGAGACTATGGAGCATGTTTTACTCTATTGTAGGCGTGCAAAGCTAGTTTGAAAAATTGCTTGATCAATGGGAAGATGTTCATTCGAGAGAGCGATCGTTTGGGATGGTGGCTGCAGATTTCCACGGGGTTAAAGGAGGCAATGGGCGATCTGAGTGCAAGTTGTCACATATATTCTATGGATGATATGGAAATTCAGAAATCTCTGGATTTTCCAAAAGGAATGGAGGAGGAGAAAATAGATGTAAATTTGGCCATTTACGAGTTGAGGGAATATTAGGAGGCTAAGGATCTTATGTTAGCCGAGGCATTGTGAGATGGATGTCAGGGAGGACAATTTATAGTTGATAGAGTAACGGTTGTATGTTTTTAACCGTTATACTATCTACTATACAGGAGGTAATGTTTAAGGAATATTTGTTGAGTTAGCATTTAGCTCTAGCTTACTCGTAGTCTAAGACTCGCACAGAGTACTTAGTTGACTATTACCAATTGGTAATATTGTTTTGCTGGTTCATTTGGTTTTATTAATACAAGTCTCGTATTTCAGTTTAAAAATATAACACAACAACAACAACAACACTTGCCTCATTTTTCAAGCATAGGATCATTTCTTTTCTAATTATCAATTTATTTACCTTTAGATTTGATATATATTTCATAAATATTTATAAATGATATCAAATATCAAAACTATAATTTTAGAATAGAAAGATAATTATTTATTTTCAAGATACTTGAAGAAAAACTTCATAAGTTTCTTCTACTTCAAAGTATCAAAATAGTTTCTGATCTAATTTTGAAAGTTTAGTTCGCCTATTTAGATAAATTTTTTTGTAGTTATGCTATTCTTTTGATTGACTTTCTCAAAGTCAATTCTAAATCATATCCTTTTAAAAAATAAATACTACATCCTATCTTTTATTTTGAAAAGGGAAGAATCAATTATAACTCATTCAAAACAACTTTTGAATAGTTATCTAACTAAGATAGTATGATAAAGTTTATATTTGATTATGCATCAATCAACACTTGAGATTCGTTATCAAATGTAAACCTTTCTTTTGCATCTCTCAACAGTTTAAAATTAGAAATTAATATGATATGACTATTATATCATTGTTTATTTCATGCTTACAATAAGCATCTTTAATTGTTTGGAAATCATCATAGTTAGTATTGAGAAACATATAATCAAATAGCCAACTTACTTTAGTTCTGAACCATTCTAAAAATATATGCCATATAATGTGTTCGAATATTAAAGCCATCAACTCATATATCAAAATAAAGATATACATTTATTTACTCATACAATACAACATTGAAATAAAGATAGAAAAATGTGTATCTATGTAATAAACAAAACCAAAATAAATGATATGGATGATAAATTTTGTTTTTGCTCCCACTATTTTATCCAAATCAATAACCATTAAATATTGATTTGGGAATTATCTCATAATTCCTAGTGGGCTAGGATCCCATTTTAATTATTTTAATGTTGAGTTAGCTCCAAATCAAAATAATTTCAATAGGTAGGTAACAATTACCAATTGCAACTTTATTTTGTAATTTCTAGATAGTTAGGTTATCAACTCTTGATAAACACATCATATCTGTTACCTAACTATTGTCTCAAAAATGCATAACCTTGAGTTAGCTCAACAAATCATGGTTTTTGTTAAGTCTAACCCATTATTTTGAAATCACATCTCATATTTAAAATGCATTCTAAGTATAATGACCTTGAGTTAGTTCAACAAGTCATATTAATGAGAATGATTTTTTAAAATATAATAATAGATGACATCTAGAACCGACTTAATATTTTATCAACAAATCAAAATAATTGCCATAAGTAGGTAACAGTTACCATTCAAATATCTTATCTCATATTTAAAACATCTTCCAGTTAGAATGACCTTTAGTTAGCTTAACAAGTCACTCTAACAAGAGTTGTTTTAAATGTAATAATTGAAGGCAATTAAATTGATTTAATAGTTTATCAATAAATCAATATAATTGCCACAAGTAAGTAACAATTACTATTCAGAGATCTCATCTCATATTTAAAACACATTCCAGTTAAAGAGACTTTAAGTTAGTTCAACAAGTCATTCTAATAGGAGTTGTCTTAAATGTAGAAGGTAACTAATATAATTTATCGACAAATCAAAGTAATTGCCATAAGTAGGTAACAATTACCATTTAGAGATCTCATCTCATATATAAAATACCTTCTAATTAAAATGACCACGAGTTAGATCAACAAGTCATTCTAACAAGATTGTTTTACATGTAATATTAGGCAATTAAAATGATTTAATATTTCATTAAGGAATTTTATGAAAAATATTATTGTCTTATCAACTATATGCAACACACAAACTATTAAATATTTGACCGAGTGTGGCATACTATATACAAACAAATAATCGTACTAAATGAACACATTATACCATCAAATATTTAATCAAAGGTTGCATATAAATATATAATTAAGCAATCAAATTAAATAATCACATAAATATGTTTAATTTCTAATCATAGATCAATATGTATAATCATTTCTAATCACATTAGAGATAACATTTTGAATTATTTTGAGAAGCATTAGGGTTTTTCAAAATCAATTGAATCAAAATAAACTAAATAATTTAACAGTTAAGCTTTAAGGTTTCTAAAACCCAAAAACTATAAATTTAGACTGTAAGAGTTTCCAAAAACCCTTTGCCTTCAATTTTGATTTAATTTATTAGTATTATTTTGAAATTCAATTTAGATCCCCTTCCATAGTTTTAATCAAATTAAATTATGAAACATATCTAAATATGAACATATTTTAAATTTTAAATCAAATTTAAAATTTAAAAGTCTCAAAATAATAATTGGCAAATTCTGTCTAATTGAAATGAATTTTTTTGGAAATTCAATTTATAATATAATTTCCAAAATTTAATCATATTAAATATGAAATATAATCACATTACTAAGTACCAAATCACATTTAAAAATAGTAAAACTCCAAAATTATAAAATACTAAATTCCAATCAAATTGAAATTTAGTAATTTCCTCCAAATTTATAACATTCAAATTATAATCAAATTATAATTTTATTGTCTAAAACAAATCCAATTAAATTTTGTAGTTGATTTAGAAAATAAAGGGATTCAACTATTTATTTTGAAACACTTCCAAATAAAGAAAATTCAAATATTTATTTTGAAATTTCTTTAAATTTAAATCACATTTAAATTTGAACAAAATAAATAATCTTATTAAAATATAAAAGTTAGCCCAAATTTTGTTTTAGATTTATAAATTATTGAGGATTAGAATATTTTGTAATCAAATTTACAAAGTAAAGGAAGAAAACTAAATAATAAGTCTATCGCCAAAACCTTGTAATCACATTACCACACTTTTAGCAACATTCTTATTATCATTGCTTAAAAATTGATAAATTAATATATATATATATATATATATATATATATATATGGTGGTTGTTAATGGTGATGACATCATCATTGTGTTGTCCTAATGATGACATCATCATCTCTTACGTGTTCCATTTTACATTTGCATACTCAATATATATATATATATATATATATATTGGTTGTTACTGCCAGTGATGACATCATCATTGTGTTGCCCTAATGATGATGTCATCATATCTTGCGTGTTCCATTTTCTCTGCCACCACTCAATATATATATATATATATATATATATATATAGTGGTTGTTGCACTAGTGATGACGTCATCATTGTGTTGCCCTAATGATGACATCATCATCTCTTACGTGTTCCATTTTCTGTTGCCACCACTCAATTTTCTTTTTGTCAAATTTCTAGAAATTTGCCAGAATTCTTTGGCGGAATCATCTGGCCATGGCCTAAGGACTCGGCTTGCACCGTAACATTTCGCCACTTGGCTAGGGTGATCCGGTCATGCCGAAGCTTAAGCTGCCTCGTTGGTCGCTAGCCGGACATGATAGGAATCCAAGAGCTATTCAATCTACACGCCAACTATTTGATCTGCTGTGACATATTATGGGACCCGATGACGAGAGCTAGGTCTAAACGATTTCAAGAAATCTTAAATGGTTTAATCCATGACATCCAAGTCCGTTAAGCATGTGGCCAAAAATGTGAATAGTACCCATGAACAGTATGTGAATAGTGCAAGAACAGTATGTAAATAGTATTTGATGAATAGTCGTGACTAGCTCCATGAATAGTAAATAGTGTCGTAAACAGTGACGAATAGGGTTTTCTTGTTTTATTTCCTTTTTATTTGTAAGGCTGCCCTTTAATTAATAAAAGGAAACTGGCTTCCCCCTCCTTAGAATTATGTTAGGGTTAGGATTTTAGTTACTGCCTTTTAACATATTTTTGTACTCTATAAATATAGGCAATTCGACCAACATCTCAATAGACAAGTTGAGAATTATTTTGTGACATTACGTCATTAAGAGTTTGAACGAATCAATCTCTTTCTTCTTTTAAAAAACAACAGGCTTATCAAATTTGATTAGTTTCTGGTGCCCTTAAGTCTTATCAATCTAGTAGAACCCTATGTTGTAGTGATACTTCATCCATCGATCTAAATTCCACCGATTCTAGTGATTTTGCAAGTTAAGTCTTGGGCCATGTTTGCTTGTTATGTATAGTTGGCTCTTTATAGTTTTGAAGTAGACATCCGTTTGGTATTAGAGCTCTAGGTAATTTCAAAATTTTTAGTTTCAAATTGTTTATATTGCTTCCATAAGTGAAAATTCTATTTTTATCAATCTTCTTCGTAGCTGAATTCTATTTTCTTATGGTAATCAAATTAGTTGTTTAGCCCTAATATTCTATTTTCTTAATTGCCTAATATTTTTCTTATTTATTCGTTGACCTAGCCAAACTCCTTTTGTTTTCTTCATAGCCGATTATTTTTGTTCTGTTTTTGTGTTATTGTTTGTGTTGATAGTGTTGTTGTTGTGAATTGTTCTTTTCTAGTGAAAAAAAGAAGAAGAAGAAGAAGAAGAAAGAAACTAGAGAAAAAAAAACAGAAAAGAACAACAAAACCAGAAAAGAAAAAAAAAAAAAAAGAAGAAGAAGAGAAGAACAATTCTTGTTTTTTAAAATCTTGTCTCCTGAATTCTTGAAATTTTGTTCATGAATTCTTGCATCCTTATTTCTTGAAATCTTGTTCTTAAATCCTTGTTTCTTGAATTATAGTTGTCAAAATTGCTTCAAGAAATTGCTCCAAGATTCTGAATTCTTGAACCATATTGAAATTATAGTGCTTTTCTAAATTTTTTATCTTGAGACATATCGCCCTCTTGAAATTTTGTCTTGAATTCTTGTTAAAGAAGTGTTTTAGTGCTTCAAGAATTAAACAAAATTCTACTTGAAAGAAACGTGTGTCTTGTTGTAAAAGAATCTAAGTGTGAATAACTTTCCTCATCACAATTGGAATTAGAGTTGGCTAGTACCACTTGGTTGAAATTCTCTAATTTTTGGCAACTTCTTTGAACTGAAATTCTACACCTTTTGGCAACTTATTTGGACGAAATTTCTGCAATTTTGGTAACCTTTCTTGACCAAAATATTTATACAAAAAGGGCTGCAAGAATTGATTTCTATTTTGACTATAGTTCCTTTCTTGAAAGTAATCTTCCTTTAGTAAACTTTCCTATTTGTTTCCTTTAGGATTCCATACTTGTTTTCCTTTATAAAGTCCATATTTGTGTCCACTTCCTATTTATTTTCAAATTTGTCTAGTGTCCTAATGAATAGTTTTTCTTATTCAATTCCACTTTGTAGTTGGATTTGTTTAGTTTCCTACTTTGCATCCAATTCCATGTTGATTTCAAATTTTTATAGTTTCCTAATTTGTTACCTTCCTTAAGTCTTTATCTCTTAAATTCCTCAATCGTTATTTGAGCTATCTCTTGGCTGAAAATTCCTAAAAGTTTGGTGAAGTGTGTTGTTCTAAGTAAGAACTTAGAGAGAGATTGTTTGAGTGAAGGGTGAGACATAAAAAATAATAAGAACATACTCATATACGTAATTGCTACAAATTTCTCATATTTTTTCAGTTTTTTTGTTCTAATCTTTTTGCAAGAATGATGTCAAAAGAATGTGTAACTTCAATCGAACAAAAGACCCTTAAAGATTGGATGAACACATGAGCCAAAGATATTCCAATTTGAGTGATCAACTTGAGGTTTTGCAATTAATGCTTCAATCCAATGACAATAAGATAGATCAATTGGCAAACACTTTCCGTGAAGGTATGAAGTCCATCACTAAATCATTGTCAACGAGATCAAGATCTAGAAAGAAAAGTCCACCAAATTCTAGCTGTAGTAAAAAGTCTGATAGGGTTTCTACTTCTCATAGAGGCCGAAAACCAAGTTGATAAAATTGACAAAATTTTGAGAAGTGTAAAAATGGGAATTCCAACCTTCCAAGGTAGGGAAAAAGCGATTACTACCTTAAAATTAGTACAATAAGTGATAAGTGATGAAAAATCGTCAAATGGAGAAAAAGCATTAGTGCCCATGAGATCACTTAGTGTTCAAACCATGGAAAATGATGAGCAAAGGGAGAACATCTACCATGTACAAGTTTATGAAGATCAACTCCAAATTAGCAATGAAAAGAAAAATGTTGAAGAGAAAGAAGAGCCTGATGTCTCAAATAGGGCAAATCCAATAAGTGGGGTTATCTAAACCAATAACTCGAGTTGGTTGATAATGTTTTGACTATTTGAGCCATAAATATACACAAATATGACAATTTTCCACACCTTGATTTTGTGTTTAGCAAAGAAAATTTTACCACACTCCGATCCCAATTTGGAGCCTTCAAAAATTTGTTGTAAAATGCTATTGTAAGACTGGCTCAAGAAAAGTTAAAAAGAAAATATATCATTTTCCTTGGCTAAACTATTCCTTCTACTCCTTAAGGTGGTCAAATTATATTGATTTTAACCCAAAGGTGTTGTTGAAAATTCGAGGACGAATCCTTTCAAGGAGAGGGAAAATGATGGGAATCCGTATTTAATCTACTGTCAAATATTCAATCGGTCATGACATATTACGAGGCCCAATGATGAAAGTTAGGTCCAAATAATTTCAAAACCTTAAATGGTTTAATCTATGACATCCAAACCCATCAAGCATGCAGCCCAAAAGGTGAATAGTAACCCCGTGAATAGTACTATGAATAGTGCATAAACAGTGCCATGAATAGTATTTGATGAACAGTGTCATGACTAGGGCGTGAATAGTGCCGTGAACAATAACGAATAGGGTTTGCATATTTTATTTCCTTTTTATTTATAAGGCTACCCTTTAATTAATTAAAGTAGGGGTGGTAATTTCTGACACGACACAAAAACTCGACACGAAATTGTGAGACAAAATGTGACCAAAACCTAACACGAAAATTCGACACGAAAACAATCACATTGGTCCAATATTTATTGCCCTCTACTTTTTTTTGCAATCTTGTTACTTTTTCAAAATACAACACGCTAACCCGAAAGCTGACCTATTGCCACCCCTAATTAAAGGAAACCAACCACCCTCCTTAGAATTAGATTAGAGTTAGGATTTTAGTTGTTGTTTTTAACATATTTTTGTACTTTATAAATATAGGTCATTCGCCACACCTCAATAGACAAGTTGAGAATTATTTTATGACATTATGTCATTGAGAATTTGAATGAATCAATCTTTTGTTCTTTCAAAAACAACAAGTTTATCAAACTTGACTAGTTTGTGATGCTTTTGAGTATTATCAATCTAGTAGAACCCTAAGTGTGTGGCACGCTTCATCAATCGTCTAAATTTCACTGGTTCTAGTGATATCACAAGTTAAGTCTTGGGTCCTATTCGCTTATTGTGTATTCTTTGGCTCTTTATAGCTGTGAGGTGCATATCAAGACAACTTTTGGTTAAGCAACCAGATTGGATTTGGTCGTCACTAGCATTCTAGTTGTGCGACTAGATCATATTCGATCGCGACCAGAGAGTGACAAGTCCATCTAGTTTTTTTTTTAATTTTATTTTCTAGCAGTTGACCCGCCGTTTTAGGCCGGTCAACCTTTTGACCAGCTAATCAAGCGGGTCAAACCTAATCGGTCCTAGCAAAAGGCTACATATAGAGAAATGAATATATTTATATATGAGATTTGACATTGTAAGAATATGTTTTGTAAGTCAATAAAAATTATCAAATTTAATATGATCACTAACATCGCTACATTGTTTCTCACAAATTTCTCTTGGTTTAGGACTATAACATGGGTCGAAGACAATAGTCATTGGGACCAAATTGAAATGGGTTAGATTATAATAATTAATGTAATTATGTAATGATGCACGAAAGTGGCAACAGTACCCACCCATGAAGAGCAGGATTTTGATTTCAAAATTTCAAGTATATTGAAAATAAATTCTTTGTGCGTGCCTTAAGTTTAGTTTCCTCATTGTTCCAGACATTTTGAATTTCTGTAAACATAGTATTTGAAATTTTGTAATGGACAATTTTGGTTTCCATATTTTATTTTATTGAATCTTCATGAAAGTTTTTCTCTTACTAGTCTAATGAGACAAATTTTCTTGAATTTGAATTTTTGATACTTCTCAAACTTTTATCATTTTTCTTGCAATGTGAAGTAAGAATCCGACAATCCAAAATTAAATTTGATCACATATAATATATGAGTATTTTGAACATATTCTCGTTAATGTTATTTTCTTAGGGGGAAAAAAAGAATAACCCATGTAATGCTCAGGAGAATAGCTAGTTAACTAAATAAAAAGGATTTTAATTTTGTAAATTAATACTTTTAACTACTTTCATTTTTTTCTTTTGCATGAGAAGATTAATATAGTTAAAAGCCATCTTATTTCCAACAACTTTTAGAATTATCTTCAAAATTATTTATCATCAATAATATTATATAATTATAATTTATCAAAACTATTTTTCCAATGATTTATCATATTATTTGTCATAATAATATTATATTGTAATAGTTCAAAATATATTCTTAATAATTTATCATAGTTTGTGTATATATTATCGATAAGCTAGTGATGAACTGATGACCTAAGTTATACAAATTTGAGTTTCTGATTCAATATT
Source organism: Gynochthodes officinalis (assembly GCA_020080225.1). Classification (NCBI taxonomy): domain Eukaryota; kingdom Viridiplantae; phylum Streptophyta; class Magnoliopsida; order Gentianales; family Rubiaceae; genus Gynochthodes; species Gynochthodes officinalis. The sequence goes on from JAIQDA010000032.1 coordinate 636,461, forward strand.
ATCTACAGAATATTACAGAAATAAGGAAATGAATGACAATATCATATCCACTGGTGTGTCGTTAAACCACCAAAAATAAATTCCAACTCTCAAACCTTCCAAAGTATAGCGTGAGTCGAGTTGTCTCCTCAAGGAATGGTGGATTTATCTCTCAACAAAATAATTTGGGGTTTCTTTTAGGACAATACTAAAATGCAAAATTGCAAAATTGCAAATTACCAAATTAAGACTAAATATAATAATTAATGCAGAATTTAAAATAGTAAAATTCAATGATTAACAAGATCTACTTAAAGGAATAATTTCAGGTTTGGTTCATTCAATTGGTCATTGACACAAAATTAATCTCATAAATCCACAAATAAATTGGTTATAGTCATTTAGTATCACCAAGCAACCAATTTTTCCTTATTTTGTTGGCAATTAAGAGACCCTCGTTAATTACTTCTCTTGTTGGTAAATAATCTAGGTACCACTATAGAATTCAACCCACAGATTAAGATTTAGAGAAACCCAATTTTAACAAACAAGCTCATACCATGGTTGTTTTAATCGATTGTTTACCCCTTGACACAATTGAATCACTTACCAAGTAATAATCATGTCAATTGCTACTTCATTAAAACAATCAAACCTTGATGTTCTAGTTAGCAATAGATTATATTGTCAATCAAATAATAGTACCAATTATCTAATTCAACAACACAATCATAAATAATAAATTTCAGAAATAAACAAATACCCATGAATTTATAAGAACATTAAAAACAATAAGTCTCACAATTGTTGTAGAACCATCATTCAATTATCCTTCAACTAGAAGATGAATTTAGTTGCTTGACATGATTGATGAAAAACAAAGTACAAGGGAGAAGAAGAAAGAATGAAAGAAGAACAGGAGAAGAAAGAGATGTCTTGTGGCAGCTGCTCTTGTGGTGCTCCTATGTTTTTCTTGTTGGGCCTCTAGGGTTTTCTGTTACAGCCCAAGTGATTGCCTAAAATTTACCGGACTTCAATGCCTTAGTCGTGCCCACGCCTAAGCCGATGGTCTTCTAGTTTTGCTCCACCAAATTCAGCTTTTAAACACATTTTTCTTTAAACACTTACTTTCAACATCTACAACACATAAAGTAAACAAATCCATTAAATTCATCATAAAATTGACCAAATATCATGAAAATTATTAATAAAAGATATATGTAAATTAAACTCTATCATCCACTCCCACGTCTAGTTTGGAATGTTCTAACCAAAATAAGGCACTATAAAATTCTTTTAATAATGGATATAGCAACCATGAATATAAAATTCCCATTATTAAATCACTTTTCACATGAAACAAGCACACCCTTATAATTATGAAAGTCATTAGTAAGATTTACACTTAAACACACAAAAATTAATATAGTTATACAAAGAAATATATTTGTAGTCACCTTATACAAAGAAATATATTTGTTCCATGATTTTAATAAAATAAAAGAGGTTATCCTATTTAGTTTAGCAATTAAAATCTCCAATTTTTTGGATGATCCATTTGGCTTCTTCCTCTCGGAGAAGGTGTGGACTAAATTGAAATATTTCAACAGATTTGTAACTTTTACTTTATTTTTGCTTGAACAATTTAGTACGATGAGACTTTTATTTTATTTTACAATGGATAAAGTTTTACTGAGATAAACGAAATCCTATTCATCTTATACTATCTCGACTTAGTTTTACACTTCTACCATATCATATTCTCTGTTTCCAATTTTTTGTCCCACTTGTATGTTACAATCAAAATAATGTAATTTTAAATTCAATTTTAATTAAATAATTAGTTAACTTCTACAAAATGATTGTTTTTTTCCTTTTCTTCTGCCACCATACTTTTTTTCCCCAAAAATCCATGGTCTCTTAAAAAATATCACAAAGAGATGTATTTCTGGGGGAAAAAATATTGTAGCACAAAAAAAGAAGAAAGACAAAAAAGAAAAAAACAGTCTTATAGAAGTTGGACTTGAAATTTACTAGTTATATAATTAAAATTGAAATTACATTATTTTAATTGTGATACATAAGTGGTCAGGAATTTAGGGACAAAGGATCTGATTTATTTATAAACCTTTTATTTTAAGACTTATCTTTATACTTGTCAACTCAATCGTGCAATTAAATAGAGTTTTACAAAATCTTGTACGGTCAGATAGCATTCCATGGCGTGTGCCAAAATGTCTACATTTATTTCTGGAACTAGCAATGCCACGCATGGGAACATCTTATTTATTTCTGAAAAAGGAACAAAAATTGCTTGAATTATTGTGAAAGCTTGCAAATTAACTATAAAATGGAATTTATTATAATGTAAGATGATATCCTAATTAATAATATTGAAGTGTAATTTTTTTTTTATTATTGACATGCTTATAGTTGTATATCTTTTGGTAATTTTAATTTCTAATCTTTTTAATCTTAATGAACTACTAAGACCATACCAATGATAAAACTACTGTATGCAAAAAATTATTTTAACATGATTATGTTTCTTTTACAACAATATTGAACCAATATTCTACTTGCACAATTGCATGGAGTTGTTATCGTTGACAAAAATATTGTTATAATTTAAAATTTTAAAATTATAATTTATTATTTTTATTAAAAGTATTATTATTTCGTGTTATATTTAAATAATATAAATAATAATAATAAATTTTTTTAGGATTTTTATTAGAAATTTATTTTTATTTAAATAATATGATTAAAAATTTAGATAGGTAAAAATGTTAAACTTGGATAAAATTATTGAATTCAACTTTGATCAAAATTATAATGCAATATGAATGATTTGAATAATCTAATTGTTAACATTTGAAATAAACAACATGCACTAAGTTCAATAAAAAGAGTAACAAGATTATAGACAAATATCAATATTAAAAATTAATTAATTATACCTACTGTGCATTAATATTGTTTTCTTTTCTATATATATGTGTGTGTGTGTTAACATTGGTTTTTAATATATGTAATAAACTTCTTCCTTGATCATGTTAATGTTAAAATTATTTTATTACCATGATTAAAGATATTGTAAAGTAATTCTTTTTATTTATCATTGCAAGAGAAAAGTCAAATAATCTTTATAAACAAATAATAATTTTTAAAAACAAAAAAATAATAATTATATCATATGGAGAAGTTAAAAAATGAACTACAACACCTTTAAAAAATTAGAATATAATAATAAATTATTCATCTCTACTATAGTCAATTAAAAAATGAAAAAATATTTATCGCACCTACAACACAATATTTTCCTTTTTCAACACTTACAACACAATAATTTAAAAAAAAAAGAAAATGTCAATAATTCAAACTCAAAGTAAATACAATAATATGGAGATATTAATATTCATTGATTTATACAAAACATAAACAAAGATAATGCCTACCAAAAGCCATGGGCAATAAATGAAGGAGAGAGAGGAATAGGAGATAATTGAAATAAAGACAAATGAAAATTTTCAATTGTTGGTAATTAGAAATTGGGGTAAAATATCAATAAAAAAAATACCATCATAACAGTTTTCACACCTATAGTTTTAGATAAGGATAAAATCATATTAAATTAAAAAGAGTGGGATAAAGTCATATCAGATTAACAATAACTTATTACCTTATTCAAATTTAGATGCAAACTGTTAATATTCAAATTGCATACATTCATGCTGGAGATAAATAGTCAGAATTAAAATGACACATGTGGTAATATTATAATAATATAAATAGTATATGTGTCAAAACCAAATTAAAAGAACATTGTCATATATATATATATAATAGATTCTAACCACATAGCCCTAGTTTTTCTCAAAGTTTTAGAACAAAATTTTCTCAATGCTTGCCTATGCCTCTAAATAGAACCCTTTCCTAGGCTTCATAAGACACCAACAAAATGTGGTTTAAGTTTTCTCTGCTTTCCTTTCCCACTGCTCTATACTTTATAAATTACTTTTTGCTAATTAATTAATTATTTTTGTTGTTCCTGCTCTCTCTAAATTAATCAGAAAAATACTTTTTTAATTTGATAGAATATTCAATGTCATTAAAATAATTTTTTAGGACAGTGCAATTTATTGATTCAACTCAAGTTTATTATAATGCTCTGTTTAGATTTTTCTAATAAATTATTTTTATTTATTTTTTAAATTATTTCCAACAATCTAAAGAATTATGGTTTTCAACACCATTCAAATTGCCATTGATGCTACAAAGCCCCAAGATACTATCATGCTTACTTTAATAATTGTTATTGTTGCACTACTATATATCAAAGTCAAAAAGTAGTCATGCTCCATTGCTATATATTAAAGTTGCATTGTTGTTTGTCAAAGTCAAGAAGATTGTCATGAAAGCATATTTTGTGCAAAGAAAAAACAATAACAAGTACGAAATTAAGTTCCACAAAACTAAAAATTCAAACTTTGACAAAAAAGAAAGTATTCTGTTTTCTCTATAGAAATCCACGTCATCATGCACCGTTTTGTAAGAAAATAGTGAGAAATGATATGATGAATTACAATTATTTCTCAAATAAACATTGTAGGTAATGTCAGAAAAGGTGATAAACTCTTGGGCTACTTAATGCATTTGCACCAATTGACAAAGATAGAAAGAGAGGTAGGAATTTCTCAAACTAAGTGTAGTCCCTTGTATACATCAGGAGCCAATTGATGAAAAGGGGTTAGGGAATGTTTGAACCCAATGTTTATAGTGATGAATGAGCGCAATTGGACAAACTTTTACCTCCCATACATCATTAGTAGGGAATGATGATTAACTGACCTTCCACAGTGATTCATGGACTACAAAAGTTCTAGATAAGGGCAAAGTCCTTTTGAAACTCACTTCAGAAAAGACACTCTCAATAACAAGTATGTTTCAATGATAAGCCCAAATCTTGTTTCTATAGTCTTGATAAGCAAAGGTGGAGTCAAAGGGTCATTTGAATTTAATAAGATTGCAATGACTACAAACAAAATACTTGTTAGGAAGGGCTATTATAATTGGGGACTATTTATACTTAATGTTATCAATGTGATAAATGACAATGCATCTTCTTTTATTTATATTGTTGACTTTTTTTTTTCCCTTCATCACATACTAGATTAGGACATGTTAGAGTAACTTATATAAAGAAAATACAACCTATTAGTTAATTTTTGGAATTACTTATAATAATATGGATACATATCATAGATATGATGAAACCAAAATAACAAAAAGAAAACTTATTTTTTGATTAATATAGAAAATCAACTAAATAAGAAAATAAAAATAATTAGACCACATATAGGAGGAGTGTATTTATCTTTAGATCATTTGTGTACTCAACAAGGCATAATAAATGAAATTACACCTCTTTGTCACTTGAATACAATGCAGTACAAGAAAGAATATAACACTCATAGAAATGAAAATTCTATGTTAATAAGTTCTTCTGCACCTAATAATTTAAGGGGTGAAACTATATTATCTACATGTCGCTTAAAAATAAACTTTCAATATAAGAACAAGCAAAGTACCTTATAAATTATGAAAAGGTTATCAAACTAATTTGAAATATTTAACATGTAGAGGTGCCTAGCTAAGATAATGTTACATGAATTTAAGAAAAAAAGTGTCAAACATTTGATGCATGTTTATTAGATGTGCTAAATATAGTGCTACATATAGATTTCTTATTTCAAAAATTGATATGCATGATTGTAATACAATAACTTAGAACAAAAAATGATAATTTTTTAAATAAATTTTTCCACTTTCTTGTGAAATTCTTTGTGCACCTATTGAAAATAATAGAGAAATAAATTTTAACAAATAATTGAGAATGAGAAGAAAAGTATTTTCCTATGGAAATGATATTTAAATTTATCTTTTTTTTTTCCAAAGAAACGATCCACTATATTGATATGAAATAGTGTTATATATACAGCATTGCCCAATGGCAATGAAAGTTTTAGAGCTCACATGGAGCCTAAGTGATGCTAATCGACTCACAGAATCAATAAAAGCAAAATTCACTTACCTAGATTAGGTAGGTGGAACAAAATTCCTAACTCGTTAACCGAAGCATCGCAAACAATAGATAGAGTTGCCGGATAAAAATAGAACGCAGACACATCACGCATTCACTTGGACCAATGCTTATCCATGCCAATCTTTATGCTGCTTAGTACATCGAATACCCCTCTTGCCAAGTTAGGACATCCACCTTCGGAACGGAAGACTTAAAACATAGGGATTGAAACCCTAAGTAATAGAGACCGAAGACTAACCATAAAATAAAATTAAAAAAATCCAAAATCGCACCATCAATCGCCCACAGTAGGCAGTGATTTGGTCAGTGATTGTGGGTGATTGTATCTACATTTGCAATCAAATTTATCCCGTTGATAACAATCCTTTAACACATAAGTTATTAAATTCACCTCCTTCAAAATTCTGCAAAATTGTAAAATGAACTCATTGTTTGTAAAAACTACATATACCGCCCTTGACTCGAAGTCAACAATTGAGAAGGGGAAAGAAAAGACTAAAACATCTATCAATTTACTTAACTAAAGATACAAATGAAAAAGAAAATAAAATTAAAAGTTAGAAAATATGATATTCGTTTATAAATATTATATGTTATTATAGTTTTCAAATTTATTAAAATTTTGTACTTTTTTTCTTAAATTGATATTAATTCTCAAACATAAATTTAACTACACAAAAAATATACATAGTTACTTAATGATATATGAGGAATATTTTTTTAATCATAAAGATCACAAGTGTATATTTATATAAAATAATTAATGAAAATGTCTAATGGTAAATTTGTCTACACATGTAACTTCGTATAGTATGAGAGTGAAATGTAATGGGTTTGACCAAGAGGTATTAATGGTTGTCTCAAATAATAGGGTTCATTTTGTAGTGCCACCAAATCTCGAGAAAGGTAAGTTTAATTAACTTTTAACTTATTTGTAAGTAATCTCTTCTTCTAATACAAAATTATAGAAAGAAGCAATTAAAATAGAAATTAATTAAATTATATAAAATAAAATTGACATTTTAGTATATTTACCATTTGGTACAAAACCTATTGTTGGTAAATAGATTTTCAAATATATATATACATATATATATATATATATATATATATATAACTCTGATGGTTCTATTCATAAATATAAAACTCATCTAGTCACAGACAATTTTCCTCAAAACAAAATGTCAATTATTTTGTCAATTTTGCACTGGTAGCTATAATTTCTTCTACTCAAGTTTTGTTTACTTTGGCTTCAATCCATAAACTTTGTATTTATCAAATGGATGTCAAATCGCATTTTAAGAAGAGATTTATATGGTTCAACTTGAAGGTTGTATTGTTTCTAAATAAAAAAAAGTATGTAAACTAATTAAGTTTCTTTGAGGCCTTAAACAAACTTCTAAATAGTAGCATGAGAAATTTGATCAAATTTTATTGAGATATGGGTTTTTATCTATTGAAATGGATAAACATAAATACACTAAAATTGTAAATAATGATGATGTAATAATTAGCTTGTATGTTGATGATACTATTATATTAGGTACTCGTTTAGATATTATAAATAATACTAAATGTTTTTTATCATCTAACTTTGACATGAAAGATTTGAGTGAAGTAAATATGATATTGGATGTTAAAGTTATAAAGAGAGACAATGGAATTATGTTATCGTAGAAACAATATACTAAGAAACTTCTTAGAAAGTTTTAAAAATGCAATATGCCATCAGTGAGTACTTCTTATGATGTTAAAACTCAAATGAAAAAGAATCATGGTGACATAGTTTTTCAATATAATATGCTCAGATTATTTGAACTCTGATACATTTAATAAATTTTAAAATATCTGATATTATTTATACTATTTGTATATTAAATGGATTCATAGTCCCAATCATGAGCATTGGTTTGCATTAGATTTTTTTTTTGGGTCAAAATGTCAATAATTCCATTAACTGTGCAATAGTTAACTCATACAAGCAATGTTCAAACATCAGACTCTTCTCAGCCAACATAAAGGCTAAGACAAACGGAACCTCTCATAACCCTGCCTTTCTCACAAAAAGTACACTAAGAATTTAAAAGCTAGAAAACGATGTCACACAAGAACACCAAGCAACCTACCCGAAGATTCCCATCAGTGCACACCCAAAATACTGACCCAAAAAGCAACGCCTAGATGCTAAGTCCACCATATACTTGTCGTGCTTCCATCCATTCCTGGATTGCCCTCTGAACCACCACCATCTCGTCCCACCAATCCCCTTTAAACACCCACACATTCCTCCGTTTCCATATCATCCACATAATATAGACTGTAACCTGAGTCCTCTCCAGCCAATACTCAGCAGTCTAATGATCACAAATAAAATACCACCAGGCCTTAAAATCATTACCCTACTGTCCTAAATGATCCCATTGAACTAGAGCCAACATCTAGACTAGTTGAACCCTGGAATAATGGAACAGAATATGCTCAAGATCTTGCTCCTTAACTCCACACAATTAACAAATAGGATCCACATCCACTTTCCTTTGTAGCAACCGCCTCTAAAGAGGCAAAATATCATGCCAACAACGCCAAACAAAGTGACACAATTGCCTTTTAACTTGCAATTGCCAAGTTGTATGCCACTTCGTTGCAACCTAGTCGTAGAACTAGCAGAAGCAACTCATTGATCCTCAGTTTGGCTGCTTTTCCGCAACTGTTTATACCCTGACTTGACAGTATAATCCTTATGAGGACCGAACTACCAACTCAGCCTATCTCCGGTAACACACACCCCAAGCCTAAGAACACTCGTTGCCTCTATCCAACCTTTCCACAGCCAATAAGCATTGTCTTTATGATCTGACAGCAACACACCATCATTAGGAAAATATTTAGCTTTCAGCAGCTGGCTCATTAGCAATTGAGGTTTGGTAATAACACGCCAAAGTTGCATAGCTAGCATAGCATCATTGAATTGCTTAATATCATGAAACCTCATTCCACCCTCTCCCTTCACTTTTGTCAACTCACTCCAAGATTCCAGTGTATCTTCTGTCCATCACTCTCTTTTGCTCCCCACCAAAAATTCGCCGAAAGTCAGCAAATCTCCTTACAAATCCCCACCAACGGCTTAAAACATCCCATGATATACATCAGAAGAGCATTCACAACCACTTTGAGAAGAACTTCTTTGTTTGCCAGACTAAGAAACCCATTCTTCCAATTCTGAATCCTATGCCTAACTTTTTCAATCACAAAATGAAAGACCTCCCTTTTAGATCTCCCAATTCACATAGGTAGGCCAAAATATCTAGCATTTTATTGCTCTTGCACCACCTTCAACAACTGACAAATCTAGCCTCGCCAAGCACTTTCCACATTCCGGCCAAAAAACAAGGAAAACTTATCCACATTAATAAGCTAGCCAGAACTATGACAATAGACTTGGAGGATAGCTTGCAACTGTTGAACCTGGCATAAGTCAGCCTCACAAAATAACAACGAGTCATCAGCAAAAAGTAAATGTGTAATGACCGGCCCATTCCGACTAGCTCTCATACCCTTATAATCCCCCCTCACACATGCTTGTTTAATGGCATTAGATAACACTTCCGAGAGAATGAGAAACAAGTATGGGGAAATAGGATCACCCTAACAAATACCTCTAGAAGGCTGAATAAACCCCCACTACTCACCATTAATATTAATAGCCAGCGTTGCCATACTAACACATTGCAAAATCCAGCCAACAAAACCCCTCGCAAACCCCATTTTCCCCATTACCTGCTCTAAAAATTTTCACTCCACCCTATCATAAGTCTTTAGCCATATCAATTTTCAAACCCATATACCCTTTTCTACCTTTCCTCATAGAATTCATGGTATGAAAGCACTCATGAGCTATAACCACATTATCAAGAATTTGGCGACCCTGAATGAAAGGTGACTAATGCGGACTAATACACCTCTCCAAATAAGGCTTAATTCGATCCACCAAGATCTTAGAAATAATTTTATAGACCACATTACACAAATAATAGGTTTATACAGAGAAATAGAACTAAATTGATGCACCTTAGGGATCAAAGTAATCAAAGTAATCAAAGTATAATTCAATACTCTGAGCAACCTCTCATTATCAAAAAAAATTCCCTAACCGCCTTACAAACATCACTGCCCACCACCTTGTAATAAGTTTGGAAAAAGAAAGAAATCATACCATCAGGACTAGGAGCTTTAGCCGAATTCATCTGGAAGAGAACCCGTTTGACTTCAGTATCCTCCACCGGCCGCATCAACCTTCTATTCATACTCGTAGTGATAGACCTAGGCATACCTTTTAGCAACGAAGGACAAATTCACTGCACAGATGCATACACCCGGTCAAAATACTCCACCACCTCGTTTTGCACCTCACTTTGTGTCCTAGTTTGCATTAGATAAACTAATGAAACATTTGAGAGGAATCATTAATTATAGTATTCTATACAATGAATTACTAGTGGCTGTATTTTAATTTTTGTGGTAGTACAATAGCATAAAAACCATTCAAACAAATTATCATTGCCAGATCGACTATAGGGTTAGAGTTCGTATCCTGGAGTTGACTAGTTCAAAGGCTGAATGATTAAGAAATTTCTTAAATGATACTCTTTTAACTAAGGAATAAGTGCCCTTTATTTCTACTGTGATTGTTAATCGGCAATTGCCATTACTTGTATAAACAAAGTTTGTACATTGTAAATGGCTATGTATTATTTCACATTAGTGTAAACAAAATTTATACAGTTTCTCGTGGGATTGAGCCATACTTGTCGCTTTATTACTTCTATAACAACCTGGCACTTGTGGTTTTAAGATATTAACTATTTGGAGCTAATTTTAGGAATTGTTTATTAACTTTATTTTTTTGAATCTAGCAACTTGTTCTTAGACTAAGATTTTTAGTTATATATGATTGGTCTTATTTGGTTTTGTGTTTTTGTGGTTATGTTTTATTTTTCTTTTGCATTTGCTTGTAAGTACTTAGATTTAACTCTCTAAGTTTTGGTCTCTAGTCTCATATATATTATTTGAACTTCAATAAGGCATCTTATAGCTTTGATTGCTTTATTAATATGGAAATGCTAGAAGGATAGAGGGGCTATGAGGACTACTATTTGGAAATCATAAAGAATCAATTTGTTCAAGAATAATCACATTTTATGGAAGAATGTACTAAAAATGATATTTTTAGCTCATAAGGGAGCAACTTTCAAGGACAACACAACTACTCACATCCTCAAACCTATAACCTTGGGTGGAATGATCATCTTATGCTTGGGTTCAATACTTTCTACATTGTATTGGGGCTTACACAATATATGATGAGTGTCATTTGAAAGAATTTTGTCCTATGAATAATTGATTAATTCAAAAGATTTAAACTTCTATAGAAACTAAGGCAACCTGCTTCAACCAATGTATCAATTGGATTATTCTCTGCAATAATCACAAGAACATACAATGGCATAACCCACTTGAGGAGTCAAGCACTACGCTTCTAGAACTAGAAATTTCTCTACACTTCTTAGAAGAACAAGTGGGCAATTTGGCAAAGTGTATTATTGAAAATGGTGCTTCAAGTCCATTGCCAAGTGAAGGAGTTAAGAGTGAAATGAAATATCAAGAAGGGCAAAAAAGAGCTTTGAGGAGCTTTTATTTGAAAGACGAGTCTATTAAGGGTGTCTCAAGTTGAATGTTACCAAAACCAACACATCAACATATTCAAAAGCAAGACCTAATCGATTTAATAGATTTAGATAGAGAAAATAAAATTAGAGCTCAAGAAGTGACTTATAAGTTGGAGATTAAGATGTGACTTGTAAAGAGCTCAAGACAATGAGATGCCCCCAAAAACTTGGTTAAGGAAGTGAAAATTGATCATGTTGAGAAATAACAACGGTACAAGATGGAATTCACTGAAGAATAAATTCCATGTAACTATGAAGTCAAGCACTTGCCTAATGCTCTCAAGAACATATGTCACTTGAGGCATATAAGCTTGGTGGAGCATTTTTCCTTATGGTTTAGGATTGGCTGCTCCGACCAACAAGTATACATAGCTCGAGGAGTAAATGAGAATAAAGTCAAACGAGAGACTTATAATTTAGACTACAATCCCTAATCTTTACCTTTCGTTTGATTGTACATCTTGTGTTTTGTTCTTTCTTTACGTTGGTGTTGAAGTAAATAAAAGATTCATTGATTATGTTTTTTATTGAATTTTGTGAGTATGATAAGGTATCTTTTGTTGAACTTACATTGGTTCTGAAAGAATTGGATGAAAATGTACCCAAAAAAATGCTGAAATTATGTGACAAATATTGAGCATAAGTTGTCGGGAATAAAAAAAAATGATTAAGATGTGACGGAACTAATTCTTCAAAGAAAACAAGCATACTATGGCTAACTTTGGTGCAAGCATATTAGGGTTCTACTTAGATTTTTTTCCTTCCTTCATCTATCAAAAATTTCATCCAAACTTTCATACTTATTAGGAATTGGTGTTCAACGCTCATTTTCATTCATCAATTTTCAAAAAAACCCATTGGTGTCATATAATATATTGCACATATTTTTCTAAGTGTTTCAACAAGTTGGATTTCATTTTGAAAGTTTTATTTTGTTTAATTTCTTCAATTCCTAAATTTCTTATTATTGATTTATTGTTCTGCTTGTACTAGATTTGAAGTGTTATGTGAAAAGAAAAAAGGGAAGGCCAAGTGGGTGTTGACCACACAGTAGGCATGTGCATGTGCATAGCAAGCGAGGCACACGTGCTTGAACATGCACGCACAATCAAGCAGTAGTCGTCCTAGTGTGCAAATGTTATAAATCTATTATTTGCATTTGTTTGTGTCATGATTTATTTGGTTTTTGTTGTGGATTTATCAACTTATAAATGAATTTTCTATGATTTATAGAAAAAATGTCAAGAGATTGATTTGAGAAAATTTGAGCCAAATTAAGTTTGGAGTAACCATGTCAAGCATTATCAATCAAAACATGCAATTTCTAAAGGAAATTTGAAGCCCAAGTATAAAACAATATGAAAACCTTTTCGAAAAAGGCTTGAACATGCCCTATTTACCAGAGTATTGACTAGAAGACTTTAGTCGAAAGAAATACATTTTAATTTGAAAATGAATATAGTAGAACGCATCTACTATGAGAAGAGAAGAATTTTACTATAATAAATTATGGGGATTTGGTTTTTATTGTGATTGAGCTTCTCTTTTCTATTAAGAGGAGAATTATTTTCTTTCCTATTAGAATTAGCATTTTTCTTTAGCAAAAATTTCATTTGTTGTTTTAGCCTGATTTTAGGAACCACTCCTACTTTTTATGAGAAGTTTTTTATTATTATTATTTAAGCAGTACAATAACAAGAACAGGAGAGCACAATAAAGAGGACACATTGTCTTTCTAACTATTCTGTTGAACCCTAATTTCTTGAGTTGCATTTCTTTACAACTTTTTTTTATCTAGTTGAATGAACTTAGATACCTAGATATACACAGGTGATTGTTTTAGATCCCACTTTAGGTCTCTTAGAGTCATATATTCTCACATAAGGAATACATCCCCAAGTCTTTAGAGTATCGATCTTACATGAATGTCCATGCTATAACTCAAAATGAGTAGTGTTCAATTTAGAATCTGGCAGTTTATTCAAAATTTGATTTGCAGTTAAAACTGCTTCTCCCGAGTAACAAAAAGGCATGCCAGCAGTAACTAACATGGAATTTAACATTTCAGTCAAAAACCTATTCTTCCTCTCAACTGTACCATTTGACTAAAGCGAGTAAGGAGCAGTAGTTTCAAGTATTATGCCCTCAATGGCACATAATTCCTTAAACTCTGTCAATGAATATTCTCCTCCTCTATCACTTTGAAATCCTTTAATTCTCAAGTTCAATTGGTTTTCGATTCGGGACTTGAAAAGCTTAAATTTTTCGAAAAACTCATCTTTCGATTTCAACAAATAAACATGAAAAAAGGAAAAAGACCAAAAAAAAAAGTAAAAGGAAAGAAAAGAGAAGTGAATGATGAATTTGTTGTAAGATTCGTGTTTTTAATTCTTTTGAAGAACTCTAGAGCGGAGTTGGTGACATAGAAGACGAAAATCATTTTGGTTTTGAGTAGAAATCATTCTTTCAAATTGTATGTTTTCTAATGAAGGAGTTTTATATGGTTTCAATGTTTGGAAGTGCAATTGCTTGATGAAGCATATATTATTGGTGATGAATTGGTGTGTTTTCGCTTTCTTAGTTTCGATGGTTCTTAAGCTACCTTACCAAATATTTCATACCTTAAACATAAGCCCCATTATGATGCATGGAGAAACATTATGATTTGTCTGCAATGCATGTAACGTAAGTGGTGAAGAGTGAGAAGATATGAAAGCCTATGTAGAACATTTCAATTGGAAAGAATTTGAGCGAAATACTAATTTCAAATACATGAGAATTGAAAGCTATTTCTGTGAGGTTCTACCTATTCAGTTTACTTCATTCTCAATTGAAAAATATTTTATAAGTAATTTTAAATTGTTTAGAATGTTGTTCATGATGTGTTATAATGTTTTAGGAGTTTGATTGTACTTTTTTGATAGTATTATAATTTTTGTTTTAGAAAATTAAATTGGAGTTTTGCCTAAGAACGAGCAAAAACTAAGTGTGGGGGAATTTGTTAAATCTATTATTGCATATATTTATGTTATGATTTGCTTAGTTTTTATTGTGGATTTGTTAATTTATGAGTGAAATTTTCTATGATTTATAAAAAAAAAAAAGTCAAAATATTGATTTGAGAAGATTCAGCCCAAAATGATCTTGGAGCAAACTTTTCAAGCATTTTCTATTAAACCTTTTTTTGGAGGAATTTTGTAGCCCAAGAACAAAACGAACTAGAAGACTTTTTCAAATAAGGGGCAAGCAGTGCCCTATTTATCAACGTGTTGACTAGAAGACATTAGGAGATAAGGTGTGACATGTCTTACTGGTCAATAGAGAGAGAAATGTATTTTAATTAGAAAAAAGAAGAGTGGGAGGCACCTATTAATGAGAAGGGAAGAATTTTACTATAATAAATTAATAAGGATTTGATTTTTGTTGTGATTGAACTTCCTTTTCCTACTAGGAGAATAATTATTGTCTTTCCTATTAGGATTGATATTTTTCCTTGGAAAAGTTTCTTTTGATTCATGGTTTTAGCCTGATTTTAGGAATAACTCCTACCTTTTAGGGAAAATTTTCTTTAGTTAAGCAAGATAATAACAAGAAGAGGAGAGCCCAATGAAGAAGACACATTGTCTTTATATTATTCTCTTAAATCCTAATTTCTTGAGTTGCATTTTTCTATAACTTTTTTTTTTTTTAGTTGAGTAAACTAAAACTAAGATTAATCATTTGATTAGAAGCTCATATATTATCAATTTAGTTATAGTTAATTTGGCATTATTGTCCTTTTGATTCAATCAATTTAGTTTAGTATCTAACCAACCCTTGTTTTATCTTGTGCTTTTACAAAGAAATAAATTCACCAATCCCTATGGATAAAACCTTACTCATCACTATACAATGAATAATCTTTGGAATAGATATTTTTATTTTTGACTAGTTTCAACACCCACCAGTATGCCCATGTTTGCATGTCAAATCAGAGCTAGCAAATAATGCCTTCTATTTTGTTATATCATGCATTCTATTATTAGTACTAATATTAATATTTTTATATAATAAATTTACTAAGTTAGCAACTAGTTAGGCGATTAAAATTTTGATTCGTCAACGAGGTCGTGAAATTGTAAAACGAAAGTGGAGATAGTTAAGCAATAAGAGTTAATCATTTCTTCCCAAATTCTACTTCTCTTATCCTATAACTCCCTCCTTTATATCTCTTCCCACCACCGCCCTCACTTTTGTCATTCTTCTTTCTCTTCCAATAATCCTTTCTCTTCCTATTTCTAGTTTTTTTTATTTGTTTTTATTAAGCTTAGTAACATTTGTCAATTTCATATCAAAGCTTGCACTTCATGGATAAAAAATTCACTTACTATCATGGCTAAGGTTACCTAGGCTAGAGTATTGGATGAGAAATAGGGGAAGTTTGAAGGGAAAATTCAAGAATTAATGGATATAATGCAACAGCAATTTTTGGGGGTTAGATAGGAATTAGACATGAAGTTGGAATCATAGGCTAAAGAGAGTAAAGTGGCTATGAAGCACATTCAAGCATGATGGATTCCAAGCTACTATCATTCATGAAAAAAGTTGACGAAAGATAATTGGATAGATAGGGAGGAGGTTCCTTCAGCAAATAAAACCCCACTTTTTCTGATATCTATATTGGTTAACAGAGATCATTGAGATTTGAAGAAATGGGATTTTTTCTCCACCTCAAAGATTAAATTATTTTTATTTGATGGGGATAATCCCAAAACTTGGATAGGAAAATGTTACTTCTTTGTCAACCGAATACGGCATGTAGCGGAACTTTAAAATTTTTTATTTCCACCAAAGAGTCTTACGAAGTGATTTCAAATCGGTCGTGAAGAGTTTTACCTTTACCAGTAGTGGTTGAACTTTCTTATGAAGACGTTGCTCATCAAATCACAGCAAAAACTAGTGAAGCTTTGCCTCTATAGTATCCACACGATCATCTCCAAGTTCTAAGTTAATTGTCACACAATTAACCCAAGAAGAAAAGTAGCAAAATCCAAAAGTGCTAGCCAAGAATTATGCTTTTGGTTTTCTAGTTTGAAGTTTCTCCAAGTTTCGGTTTTTCTTGTTTCCTTAACACACAAAATGCAGCTTCTTTTCTTCGAAAGAACAACTGAAAAGCTGCTTGTGTTCTTGCAAATTCGGCTACTATTTTTTCTCAAGAAAAAGGGCCGAAAAGATTTTGTTGAAACTAGAAACTATGGTTCGGTTTTGGAGTTTTTGTCTTGTTGCAGAATTTTTCTTCTCAAGAAAAATTTGCTTCAGGTTGTTTTATGCTACAAGAAAATGTGAGGCTTTGTTGCTCACATCTAGGTTACCTTTTGTGTGTTATGGCTGCTGAAAATTATAAGTCCAAATATATAGAAAATAGATTAGGGTAAAACTTCTTATAAAGAGTTTTACTTGAACTTCAAGTTCTAATCTATTTTTGGAACTTTCTAAGTTTCAACTTTCCAAATTTTTATAGTTGCCAAAACAAGAATCCCATTCTCATTTTTCTCTCTAATTTTCGGCTATCACATGAATTAATAAATCCAAAACTGTTTCAAATTTATTAATACAAAACCATAACCATTTAGAAACCAAAACCAAATATCAATTTAAACTGAAAACCTAATAGGATTCTTAAATTAACCAAAATTCATCATATGAATTTTACGCTTCTTTTGGATACGATCTAAGTGTGTGACCTAATAAGTTCTTATAATGTTAGCAATGACATAAAATCTATTTTATGCCATAAGCATTGAGTTGTGTCTAACAACACATCAATGCTACCAAAGTTATAAGAATGTTAGTAATTTGACATTACTTTTCTTGTGATAAATGTTACCATATAATTCAATCCTTTTGCCCTAGATATCTTGATTAAACAAGAGCCATGGAACGTGTCATGTTCGTATAATTCAATTTTTGCATTTCTTAATTCCTAAGTAGATGCATCTAAGAAAATGAGCTCAATATCACATATTGACTCATTTGAGCACGGCCATACATTTTATGGTCTCATTCAATCAAGAAACCCAATAAAATCACTCCCATTATATAAGATGGGCAAATCTTATCTTAATCACTCAACATCTTACTACATTATTCATTACATATCCAATTGCCACTTTTATGGTTCACCCTGTTACGGGTAACGTTTAGTAGCATGAAGACATACAACTCCTCATGTTAGGATCTCTAGTGACCTCAAGTCTAAGGATTACTTACACCATCATCACTATGAGAAATGCTTATGACACTTCATATAATAATCTATATAGCATTTCTCATGGCAGATTGATCCAGTACATAATTCTCTAACATGTACCCATGTGTTGACTTGATATCTTATATCATGACACATTTCATCAGTCACTACACATGCTAGTCTTAATGCATTATCATTGTCCCTTTAATGATAATCCTTGACTAGGGATTATTTTAGAATAATTAAATTCTATTGACACTAATATATTTATTTATAATACGCAGGTATGAATTTAAACATAATAATAAATTACCATAAATTATAAACATTATAATACATATATATGCCCAAACAATCATCACATGATTGCTCTTTAGGGCATAATCCAACATAGAATAAGTGGAAATGTATCTTTGTAGGAAAGTTGATGTGTAGTACTAGGGTTTGAAGTTAAAGGAGTACACTACAAGAAAATGCTTAATTTCCGACGGAACCTTCCGACGGACATTAATCCGTCGAAAATTTCCGACGACATTCGTCGGAAAAAGCAAATCGAGTCCAAGAACAAAATCTCGACGGACATCCGTCGGAAAAATATTTCGACGAAATCGTAGGAACAAATTGGCGCCACTTGGCGCAATATATTCCGACGGATGTTCCGTCGGAAAAGCTTGAAAATATTTATTTTCAAACTTTTAAAAGTATCCGTCGGAATATTTAGCAAAATAATATAAAAAGAAAATTATATTTCCGATGATTGTCGGAAATAGTTTTAAAAATTAAAAGTTAGACGGAGAATCCGTGAATTTAAAAATTTAATTCCAACGGGCCGACATTTTCGTGGATGTCCGTAGGAAAATTTTGAATTCGACGGCCCGACATTTTCCAACTGATTTCCATGGAAATTTCGGCAATATCAACCCAAGCTTGACATTCTCTTCTTTGTAGCTCTTCTTTCTGCCACTGTTCTTTGTACCGCCGTTGATCAGCTTATCTCTTCCACCTAAGGAGTCCAACCTGCAAATCTAACAACATTTGAAAGGCCTCCTCTTAGGAGTTTTTCATCGATCAGCTTTGCTCTCCCATCTATGGAGTCCAACATCTAAATCTAACAAAATCACCGTAAGGCCTTATCTTCTTCTCCATTATTTTCTTCTTCTTCTCCATTCAACCAAAATAACTCGTTTATTTTTCATTTTCATCCAAGGTTTTATTCTTCTAGATAAATAACTGTACGTAAAGAACACAAATCTGACATTTTAACAAGGTACGTAGTTAATTTTTTATTACTATAATATTTAATTTTATATGTGTAGATGGATTGTATTTGGTACCGTAGTTGTTTATATATCGTGGTCATGCTATATTAATTTTATGTCGTGACATAAATTATGCTTTATATTAATGTTATATTTTTAGTCTTGTGATAGTTATTTTTATATATGTGTAGATGGATTTCATTGAACAATCGTAGTTGTTTATATATCGTGGTAATGTTATATTAATTTTATGTCTTGACATAAATTATGCATTATATTAATGTTATATTTTTATTAATGAGATATTTATTTTTATATATGTGTAGATGGATTTCATTCGACAATCGTAGTGTTTATATACCGTGGTCATGCTATATTATTTTCATGTCGTGACATAAATTATGCATTATATTAATGTTATATTTTTATTACTGTGATATTTATTTTTATATATGTGTAGATGGATTTCATTTGACACCGTAGTTGTTTATATATCGTGGTCATGCTATATTAATTTTATGTCGTGACATAAATTATGCTTTATATTAATGTTATATTTTTATTACTGTGATATTTATTTTTATATATGTGTAGATGGATTTCATTCGACACCGTAGTTGGATGTATAACAGAATAAATCCTAACAAAAGAGGTTTAACCGATGAATTTATGAGTGGGGTAAATGAATTCGCAACATGTTTGTACTCTTCTTAAATATCGAATGAATGAGTCATTTGGTGTCCCCGCAAAGTGTAAGTCCGTAAAACATTTGGTCCGTAAGATGTGGTGGTTCATTTATATAAGAATGGTTTTAAACCTAAATATTGGTGGTGGATTGACCATGGTGAGGTAGAGCCTCAAATTTTGACTCTATATATGCTACATATATGCATGAGCGGAGGAATATCGCGAGCAGATAATGCAGAAAGTAGTCGATATCATGATATGATAAGAGATGCAGCAAATTCTCATTTTATGGGTAGTGGTGAGCGTGAATTTGTGCAAAATACTGAAACACCTCCTAATGAAGAAGCTCAAAATTTTATGATTTGTTAGAGGTCGCTAGTCGTCCGTTGTGTGAAGGCTCGACTCATTCGAATTATCCATAGTTAGACTAATGAGCATCAAGTCGATTGGAACGTACCACGATCGCATGAATGCCATGATTGAATTGATGAAAGAGGTTAACCCCAACAAGAAATAGACATTCCAAAAAGTTATTATCACGAAAAAAGTTGGTGTCTAAATTAGGAATATCGCTCGGAAAGATTGATTATTGTCCAACTGGTTGTATATTGTACTACAACGAGCGATCACTTAGAGGAGTGTAAATTTTGTGAACACCTCGTTATAAAAGTGAATCGACTAGCAAAGGAAAGCGAGTGCCACTTAAGTCGATGTATTACCTTCCTCTAATACCGGGCTTAAGAGATTGTATGCCTCATGAGTTCTGCACGCGTATGAGGTGGCATTATGTGAAGAAGGCGGATGGTGTATTGTGTCATCCACCCGATGGGTTAGCATGGCAACATTTTAATGTAAAATGTCCAGATTTTGCTGTGGAACCGCGGAACAGCAGGTTAGGTTTGTGTGCGGATGGTATTACACCCTTAAGGATGTCATCTGCGCCTAATTCAGGTTGGCCAATATTTGTGACTCCGTATAATCGGCCTCCTGAGATGTGCATGACAACTTCCTATCTCTGTTTGAGTTGCGGCATTCTGTGCCCGCATAATCCAAAGAACTCAATTGATGTCTACTTGTAACCCTTAATAGATGAATTGAAATTGTTGTGGCATGTTGGAGTGTTGACATATGATATTTTCACAAAAGAAAATTTCAATATGCGTGCTGCATTTATGTGGACAATTAATGATTTTCCTGCATATGGAATGTTATCCGGTGGAGTACAATTTGGGAGATTGGCTTGCCCGACTCGCATGGAAGATACGAAAGCATTCTATCTAAAAGAAGCCAGGAAAAACTAGTGGTCTGATGGTCATCGACGATGGTTAGGACCTGATCACACATTCACGACGAATGTGTCCCGATTCATTAAAAATCGGGTTGAAGTTGATGATCCACCGCGAAAGTTGTCTGGGGAAGAGATTTGGGATCGAATTTCATCTATTCCTAAGGTATATGAGGCAGAAGTTTTAGACTTCACGGATATGGCATTCAAGATAACCGACAAAACAAAGCATATTTTGGGAATTGCCTCATCGAAAGATAACTAGCTTCGCCAAAATTTAGATGTCATGCATATTGAGAAAAATTTCTTTGATAATTTGTTCAACACTGTTATGGATGTAAAGGACAAGAGCAAAGATAATGTGAAGGCAAGATTGGATCTGATGAAGCATTGTAGGCGGAGTGAATTGCACCTACAAAAACAGGCCAACGGCAAGTATTCCAAACCGAAGGCAAAATACACATTCACATTGGATGAAAGACGCAATATTTGTGAATGGATAAAGAATTTGAAGATGCGGATGGGTATGCATCAAATTTGCGAGGTGTGTCCAAGCAAAGAAGGAAAATTAACGGGGTTAAAAACCCACGATTGTCATGTCTTAATGGAGAATTTGCTTCCCGTTGCATTCAATTCACTTCCTGAAAATATTTGGAAAGCAATAACAGAGATCAGTCAATTCTTCAAGCAATTGTGTTCGAGCACTTTGAGAGATACAGATTTAGACAGAATGCAAGATAATATCCCTGTTATACTGTGCAAGTTGGAGAAAATCTTTCCACCTGGCTTTTTTGATGTAATGGAGCATCTTCCTATGCATTTAGTAGAAGAAGCCAGACTTGGAGGGTCGGTTCAATATAGGTGGATGTATCCTTTTGAAAGGTAATTAAACCTATTTTTTCCTAATTACGTATATATAATTTTTTTTAGTTCCCTAACATGTTGTTTAATGAATTTCAATTGTAGGAACATTGGGAAGTGTAAACCGTCAGTGAAACAAAAGGCTAGAGTTGAGGGTTCGATTTGCGAAGCATACCTTGCCAGGGAAACTTCACATTTTTGTTCATTCTATTTTGAGAAGCATATCCTGAGTTTAAGAAATAGAGTGAATCAGCATGATGATGGAGGTCCTAGTACGAACCCTCCATCTTTGTCAATATTTGATCTTACGCGAGCATCGTGAAAACCAACTATTCGGTGGTTAGACGATAATGAGCTCTACGTTGCAAAACAAAGGCGCTCGCTTAATTGTGAGGAGATCCAACCAACTCGAGGTACAGATGTTGATTATGTTTCTTTTACCATTTTTCTTATGTAATCTAATCGCGACATTAATGATTGAAATATATTTAGATTTGAAATTATTACGGAATGAAGTTCGTTCATGAATATTTTAGTACATGGTTCAAAGATTATGTAAGTGGTCATTAGCGCAAATATCTATTACACAATAGATGTAAATTCATTGTAACTTAAATACTGAAGTTTTTTTTTAATTCAATCGCAGGTACAAAATGTTTCCAACGGAGTGACCAACCCAAATCTACATGCTCTATCATGGGGACCAAGTCGAAAGGTGAAATCATACTAGAAGTACTTTGTAAATGGATACAAATTTCACACAGCCACCTGGTCCGAAAAAAGAAAGACGATAAACAGTGGTGTATGGGTCAGAGGTGATGGCAGTGAACCTGGCGAGGTCGACTATTACGAGTTCTTCAAGACATTGTGGAACTGAATACTCATCAGAGATCTCGTCAAACAAGAACATTATTTTATCAGACCTAGTTCGACACACGGAGACCATCAGGAACAAAGGTACATCCACAATATAAATTAGTTGATGTGAGATATACAAGACAATATGGTACATTTGACCCATTTGTGATTGCACAAAATGCTAGACAAGTGTATTATGTTCCTTATCCTTTGAGACTGATAAGTCCGAATGGTGGGCCGTGATTAACACAAAACCGATGGGTAGGGTCAAGTGGAGGATTCAATAGACATAGCATTCCAAATCGACACATCAAACGTGGAATACACTGTAGACGATGATTTAGAAGATAGTCTCCGAGATTCTCAGTGCAATAATGATGAAGATGTTGATGTAGAAATGAACAGGCATGAGGATGATGAGGATGATGAGGATGCTGAGGAAGAACACGTCAGCAATGATGAGGATGAAGAGCCAGAATTTGTAGACAGCGAAGAAACGAGTCCCGAAGAAGAATTCGAGGATATATATTCAGACTAAATAATATGTTTTTTACATAATTTTAGGATATATATGTTGTATTATTTTACTAATTGATTCTTATGCATAATATTTTGAATTAAAAAGAAGTTTTAAGAAATAGTGAGTGGATGAATGATTTAAATGACCTTAATATTTGAAAATAATTTAATTCACTAATTACAACGTGTAAAAATAATTATTTTTATTTATGAAATATTTTAAAATTTGAATAAAATATTTTCATTTTTATACATTTGAAACTTGATTAATTTAAATTTTTATTTCAATTTTTGTGGAATTTAAAATTTCGACGGATATGTTTAATATTAAAATAAAAATAAAATTTCATCGAATATTTTGTTATTTATTTATTTAACATAATAAACCAATTAGAAGTATTAAAAGTTTAAATGGGATAAAAACTCTTTCTTTTCAATAAAAGAGTATATATTTTTTAAAATACTTAAATAAATAACAAACAAAGATAGATAAAAATATATCATTTTCAATATATATATTTTGAATAGTTAAAGAAATAACAATTGTGATAAAAAGGAGGTAAATAATATGAATAAAAATACTTTAAAAATGAGTTGGCGGAAATATTAAAAAAAAACATAAAAAATTTAAACATTTTTTCGCGTAAAAGTCATTAATTGTAAGAAAAATAAAAAAATTTAACTTTCCGACGGATTAAGGTCGGTAATATTCAAAATAAAATATAAAAAATTTCCGATGGAAAATCAGGAAGTTCTTGCCAATAATTTAAAAATTTAAAATTTTCCGACGGACAAACCGTCGGAATTTTAAGAAAAATAAAAAAATATTTAAATTTCCGACGGTAAGATTCAAAATAAAAATTTAAAAATATTCCGACGGATAATCCGTCAGAAGTTCTTCCGAAAAGTAAAAAAAATTACTTTTTCCGATGGCTATCCGCCGGAAATGTGACACTACATAAACCCCCTCTTTTCCCTCCCTCCCGCGCCTCCCTTCCCGCCCGCCTCCCGCCTCCATTTTCCCCAATTTTGGTGATTGTTCGATCCTCTTCCATCGCCGCCACTCCGCCGTCCGTCGCTAACCGCCACCAAGATCACGCCCCATCGACAAAGTTAAATGCCGATGGAAACTTTGAGATGTTGTTGTTTGTTTGGGTTTTTCGATTGCATGAAATCTTCCTCTGAAATTCTTTTAAATTATTGTTCATTTTTAGTTTCTCTAATTCGCTTTAATCTAATTCTCACTTTGAATCTTTCCTTTTGTTTTGAATTTTTCGTTAATTCTTGTGGGGTTAGGGTTTTGTTTATGTCTGCTTATATGTTGAAAATCAAAATCTGACCGTGAATTATCTATAATCGTGAATAAAAGATTAAAAATGGAAGGTTTTTTGTCGCGCTAACGAAAACTCTCTCTCACCGCGAGTATGGAGTCCGCTATAGTTATGAAGGTTTGTTCCAGTTTTTGTTCCTGTAAATTGAATTTTGGTGTTGTTTTTGGTTTCTGTTCTGGTTTTGTATGTGTTTTTGTTGGGAATTTGTGTTTGAATTTTTGGATTTTGCCCTAATTTGAGATTGTTTAGGTAACAAATGAGGGATTTTGGTAATTTGTGAAAATATATGCTTGGTATCAATTTTTAAGAAGAAATTATTGAATTGTGACTCGATTTTGGTTTAGCGGTATTGATGAAGTGTTGTTTTTCGCTTAGGCTATTTTTGGGTTAAAATTAATAAAAGACCTTTTTCTTTTGCCGCTTTTTAGATGTCCGCTAGTGTTTAAGTATTCTTGGATATGTATGTGAATTTTAGTAGCTATTGATGCATGTTGTATGTTTAGAGTTGGTTGTTGCAACAAGTGAAAGATGGTTTATATAATGGTTTAGGAAAGTTATAATAGGGGTGAGATTCGAGTATTCTCCTTTTCATTTTTGGTTTTCCTTGTTCACGCACCTTTCAACCGGTGCCCTATCCTTTTCTCGGAGTTAGTGCCACTTCATTTTTGGTCGTTCCTTTTGTGTTTGATTTTACATGTATTTTTGTTTTTGGTTGGTGTGGTGTTTTATTAATATTGGATGCTCACCTATGAAAGTGTGCTTTTCGCTCTTAAACTTCAAATGGCGATTTGAGTTGATTGTGGATGTTGAGAAATTGCAAGACCAAAACCTATATTGAAAAGAATAATGTAATTTCACTCACAATGGTTTCTTCCAAATATCACTACTATTTACTAGTTCCTCGATTTTTAAAATCCCGCTTACTAGCCAAATAGATTGTTGTGGCCTATTAGCTTCTTCTTTACCAAGTGCAATGATTCAATAGAGTAACCCGCCATGATTCAGTAAGTGGAGAATTGATCTAGAGCTCACTTCTCGGGAAAAATTTAATATACTTATTGATTAGAAGTCCGAACACTTTCAAGCGAGAATCTTTAGCTTTTCTTTATAAGTTAAATTCAACTTTTCCAAATGCTTCACTCTTTTCAATTTCTTCTTCTTATATCTTTGGCATGAAGTGCTAGATGGAAATAAGAATTTTAGTGAATCTAATTAGGATATTTGTATTAATTATGCTTTTAAAACGTATTTTTATATTTTTAAAATTAGTTATTACAAAATATAAAATATATTAAAAATGTAAAAATCTATTGGAAAGTTCGAAATAAGTTTCAACTAACAATCTATACACACATTCTTTCTACTTTACTCGTTTATGAAAACTACGGAATTTGTTCATAAAATGCTTGATCCCAAAAAGCAATAATAAGCCCAACTAGTTTGTGAATAATCAATATTCAAGCTTATGTAAACAAATGGATAAGTTCAATTTATAGTAGTTAGGGCCTCTAGTAATTTCGCAAAAGAATAATCATGCTTGAGATTTATATAATTCAACTATATTCATCTAAACCGAACATAAAATTTTAGAGAAAATAGTAATTATGGTGATAAATAAGATGGAATGCTTTCCTTAAAAAAATTATACTTGTTTGTCATTCTTGTCCTAATTATGTTTTGGTTGCAAAAGTCATTAGTGGTTAATTTATATTTAAAAAAAGAAAAATCTTATCTTGCACTAATATTTCTTTAATGAGTAATTTTTTTTTCTTTTAAAAACTTAGCAAGAAAAGTTTTAATTCCTTTTAAAAGGAATTAAAATGGCACAAACTACTATAAAATTTAATTCCTTTGGGAGGGATTAATAAATAATAGTACGAAATGTGTTTGAGATATTCTGCTAACAAAATACAAATTCTAATGTCAATCATACCTCGTTATATTTTGTTAGATATTGTAGGATTTTAATTAAATGGATAAAAATCAGAGCAGAGGTAGCCGTGCTAGTTGCGGCAGAGGTCGTGCTAGTTCGCGCTCGTCGGAGCATACACCATTGCGTCCCCTTCCGTCAGGGTTCACTTTCAGTCGTCCACTCTTAGCCGGCTCAACACAGAGCACTGGAGATGGATCGGGTCCATCTTCATCACCACCGCGCATCACACATATTGAAGATGGATCTAGACCATCATCATCACCATCGCATTCGGAGCATCGTGATGATGGCGAAGCCGAGATCGAGCCTCCATTGGATCATGTACGGGAGGAGGATGGTGCAACATATATCATACCGCATTTGAGACTTCAGGGTAAAATTTTTAGCATTTATTTTAAATAATACTTGTATTCAATTAAAATTTTAATATTGATTTCTTCTTTTGTTTATATTTTTAGATTCATTACGAGTCATATCTGCGGGTGCAATTTACGATGCAATCAAAGCCCACTTTGAAAAACCTTGAAAAGATGGCTAAATTCCACTAGAGGTTCGCGATAGGATGTTTTCGAGTTTAAGGTAATTTTTACTATTATATTATTATTTATATTGATTTATATAAATTATAAGTTATATAATTACTAATGTCGTCATTTATGTTTGTAGCGCAAGGTTTATTGGTTGCCAAGAATGATGTAAACATCCGCCGAGCGCTCAAGTACGAGGCAAAGCGCTTTGCGGATATTTTTCATCAAATCCGCCACGAGAAAAACAAGACCGCAATGGATAAGCGACCACGTGCGGGAATGCCTTCAAAAACATTGGGCATCCAAGCATTCAAAAAAGGCAAATTCAGCAAAGGAGGCTCGTGCTTGAGAGAAAGGCGGGTCTCTCAATACTTATGCTCAATATCACTTGCTACACATGCAGCGAGAATTGTAAGAATATTTATATTTTTTTTTGTTTCAATGTCATTTATGTATAATTTAATATGATTTGTTAATCTAATATTTATATAATATGTAGGAACATACTATGGGCAAAAGGCCATCAAAGATTGACCTTTTCTTAATTGGCCACAAGAAAAAAAATCCCGAGACTGGAGAGCGGGATCAGTGGGTTGATTCCCGTGCCGAGGCTACATATGTGAGTTTTTTAGTAAAAATACTTTTTTTTTACAAAATCTATTTAGTTTATTAATAATAAATAAAAATGTGTAATATATTTTTTTCCTTGATAGAACGCTTTTCAATCTCTTACGGCTGAAGAAAGACTCAATCAGACAGAAACGACAGATGATAGTATCGCTGGACGTTAATCCCCACGCAGTTGATGAAGAATTATTTACTCAAAGGTGGAGTCTACAAGGGTAGAGTTTATGGGATGGGGAATCAGCCTTCTACCAGTCGCTCTGTATATTCAGCATCATCTTCGACGTTCGTGTTGCAAGCTGAGTATGATCTGATGCGTCATAGAGTGGCCGAATCGACCGAGGAGGTCGATCTTGGCGACAACAAATGACGGGTGATTCAGTCTACAGCAAAGACAGAGAAAATGGAAAAGCGCGGCAAGAAGTAAAGAAAAACGAGCAACAATGTAGATATTGTATCGAGCACGGATATATGACAACGATTAGGATAGTATTACTTTTGTCAAATTTATGTGTATAAAATAATTTTTAGTTTTTGTTAAAATGGAATTTATTTTTTAAAAAAATTATTAAATTTCCGGATTTCATTTAACATATTTATTTCTTTTAAAATTTTATTTAATTTCGACGGATATCCGTGGAAAATATTTATTTTAAAAATTTTAAATAACTTTCGAAAATTGCTTAATTACTTATTTTTTTGAAAAATAAGTAATTAAACAATTTCCGTCGAAGTTATTTATTTTTAAAATTTTATTTAATTTTCGACGGTAATCCGAAATTATTTATTTTTTTTTAATTTCTTCTCATAATTTCCGACGGCAATCCGTCGGAAAAATATAATTTTTATTATCGTTTGCCGTTCAAAACTGGAAATCCGTTCGATTGACGGTTGACCGCCGTAAAGTTTTTACAACGAACGTTATTCCGACGGATTTTTTTCGACGGTTTTCCGTTGGAAATCTTAATTTTTCCGACGGAAATGTGGATTTGCCGTCGGAAAAAGCCAATTTTCTTGTAGTGGTAATTTTTTTAGTAAGAACTCAAGGAGATATTATGGAAAAGGTTTGATGAATATGGGACGATGTAATAGAGAATTTTAATAAGTTGCAATAGAAGAAATATGAGAAAAACTATCAATAGAAATTTGAGAAGTTTAGATCACAGATACTAGCTAAGAATCAGAAGCTAACTGAAAAATGTTTGATATCCAATTTTCTTATTGGCCTTAAGGATGAGATTGAAGCCTTGATTAGAATGTTCAAATCAAAGTAATTATTCGTAGTACATGAATTGGCCTTTTCACAACAATAGTTTCTTGAATCAATCCATAAGAAAGCAAGGGATTTGGGAATGATTAACCACCCCAAGGACTTGGCAAAAGTTGGTACAAAGTTGTTATTCTAAGGGTTTTAAAGGAAGAAATGAGCATGTGTTGGAAACAAAACTTCATTTGAGAAAATAAAGTTATCTGCACAAGAGATTCAACATAGAAAAAATAATAGCCGTTATTTTAGGCGAGGATAAAAATATGGATTTGGTCACATTTGTAAGCTAGAACACCAAACATTATTGTGGCTAAAGACAATTAAGAGGGTGAATTTGAAGATTCCATTGGGAACAAGATGAGATCACTAGCATATAGTGGGCATTCATTTGTGATCTTTTAGAGAAAAAGACTATTGTCATTTATGGCTTTTCAATTATAAATAAGTGATGATTCTCTTTGATACAGGCAATTCTCATAGCCATGTAAGTTCCTCTTTGGTTAAGAAGTTATCTCTTAGGTATGTTTCTATTGAACCCTTAACTGCCAAATGGATGTATTATTGTGAGCAAAATGTTTGTTCCATATGTCAAATGGAAAAGATGCAAATACCAATTCTATTATGATTTTAGGATGATAGGGATTGGTGATTAGAACTAATTTTCAGGGCCAATTGGATGAATAACTGTAGTCCTATAACCTTTGATTTACTAGGATGACTATGGAGTTCTTCAAAGAGAATAAGAAAGTTCACTTGTATAGTAGAGTTGACAAACCCTTTCATGCACTAAGTAAAGGATAAAGAATGCAGACAACATATTCATTAATAATCTCTTTTGGAAGATGGCAAAGAAATTGGCATACAACCTAGGGTCATAGCTTGATAGATCAGTTTGTGGATATTTTTGAACTCCAAATGGCCTTCCACCTTAAAGAACTCATGATCATCAAATTCCTCTTAAACCAAATGCTCAACCTTTCAAGCTTATACTTTGTAGATTTCCCTGTTCCAAAAAAAATTGAATATAAAAACAAGTTTTGGAGATGTTGTCATCTAGTATCATCCAAAATTTTAAAAGCCCTTTTGTTCACTAGTTTCATTAGTTGAAAATAAATAAATAAATAAATAACCAAGATGGTAGTTGGAAACTTTGCATTGATTATAGATAATTGAATGTTCTTACCACCAAAAGTAAGTACCTAATCCCAAGCGTTGATGAATTGGTCAATGATTTTTTTGGAGCCAAGTTATTTTCCAAATTAAACCTTAAACCAAGTTATTATCAAATAGGGGTGGAGTTTGATGATGTACATAAAACTGCTTTTAAGACACTAAGGATAGTATAAATGTTTATTAATGCCATTTGAATTTACTAGTACCCCTTGCAACTTTTCAATCCCAATACATGACATATCTTAGTCCTTGAGACAATTTATTCCTATATCTTTTTTATGATATTTTAGTTTATTACCCATCTTTGAACCCCATCAACAACACATACAAATTGTTCTAGAACTTTTGAGAAAACACAAGTTGTATACCAACAAATCTAAATGCCAATTTGCTCTAAATTCTATAGAATACTTGGGACACATAATTTCAATAAAAATGAGTAGGCACAGATCCTTCAAAAGTGGAATGCATAGTAGCATTGTCTGAAC
Source organism: Gynochthodes officinalis (assembly GCA_020080225.1). Classification (NCBI taxonomy): domain Eukaryota; kingdom Viridiplantae; phylum Streptophyta; class Magnoliopsida; order Gentianales; family Rubiaceae; genus Gynochthodes; species Gynochthodes officinalis. Next base: position 667,313 of record JAIQDA010000032.1, read on the forward strand.
TTAACAATGTCAAGCCATTCGAAAGCTTCTTAGGAGATAACAAGTTATTATAAAATATTTAAAAGAAATATGTAAACCCCTTACTAAAATTGCCCGAGAAAGATGGGTTTTTATAGGATGAAAGTGCTAAGAAAGGTTTCTAGAAGCTAAAAGAGGCTTTGTGTACTACTCCATTGCTTAAACTTCCAGATTTTTCAAAGCCTTTCCTAAGAGAAACAGATGTTTGTGAAGTTGGTGTTGGACCAATACTTATGTAAAATGGGCAACCAATTGCATTTTTGAGCAAAGCATTGGCAATTCAGAATCTTGGCCTTTCCATTTATGAAAAGTATTTGTTAGTTTTAGTAATGACTGTTTCTAAGTGGAATTACTATTTGCCTGGTTATCATTTCATCATCCCTACTAATAATCAGTCTTAAATTCTTGTTGGAGCAAAAATTACACATTTCTTTTCAATATAAATGGTTAATCAAACTGTTAAGATGGATTATGAGATTCAATACAAAAAGGAAGAGATAATAAAGTTGTTGATGCACTCTCAAAAAGAGGCTTTTGTGGTTTAATAAAGCTCTTGAAGGGAATGAGAAGATTGCTTAAGACTAATGGGTCCTAGCCTACCAGCTATCACAATAGAATAAGGATTCCAACTAATCCTTGTATTCAATCAAAAAGTCAACTAGAAACTCTACCATTCAAGATTCAATTGTTTTCCCTAATTTTTTTTTTATTATTATTATTCTTTGGTCTAGATGCCTTAACTTTGATCTTGATTCCAGTTTGAATTGGAATTAAATCAACAATATCGGCTCTAAAACTAAAATCAAGAAATACAATTCCTGAAATTGCAACTGAAATCAGACCAGACAATTTGATTCTAGTTTTATATTGTGGAATCGAACTAGAATTAATGGTTTGGTTTTGATTTGAAACTTTTATTAAATAAATAAATAAATAAATAAAACTTTAAAAATGGTTGGACTTAAGAGGGGGCAGCCCTAAGCCCCCTTCCAAGCCCAACCCAATAACTAATAGGCCTGGGACCTGCTAGCTGCTTTTGCGGCCCAGTCACCCAACGATCATGCAAATGGTTTAATTTACAGCAGTCATAGACCGACGGACCTAATACTGCATCCCAATAGTTAGCTAATTGTTGTGCTGCAACTGTATGGAGGAAAGATCATTATATATATATATATATATATATCATTCATTTTTGTCGTTCCTCTTCATCCTTGTTTTTAAATTGTTATCTTCTAATTTCTTACCTATAAAGATTCCACCTCTAAAATATTTTCTTCGCATAATTTTCTCTAAAGCTTCATTTTTTTTTTCTAATCTCTTTCCAATATTCATGTTTTTTTAATTAAAAATGATAGATAGATTGCATTGCAAAAGCAAACGTACATAGCCAAATGGCTAAAAGAACTTTGTGATAATTGAACTGAACCACGAAAATAAGATGACCTCGAGGGTCCACATGAACGATCGCAGGTCGACCAAAAAGAGGTCTACTAAAACCCAACTAAATCGGAACTTATACACAAAATATTACTACTACGAGCTAAAGCGGTGTCTCTCGATGATGTACCACAAACTACATATGATGACAACCGAACTCAAGGTACCTATCTCTCTTCGCATGACTTTCATGGTGAACTCAGAACGTTGAATAGCACGATAACCAAACTACTACCGCATAGACGTTGAATAGCTTGACTACCAAACTACTTCCGCTTACAATGAAGAGGTTGCAACCAAAGTCGTAGCAAAGTACCACTAGCCTGGGATTTAAAAAAAATAAAAATTGGTGCCCTAGATTTTCCTCTCCTTCTTCTCGATGCCACCGTCTCCATCTCGATCCACTAAGATTCCATCACCTCCTTCTCGATCCACTAAACTTCGCCGCCTAAGCCGATTGGCCTCTCATCATGCCATGTGCAGCTCAATTTTCCCCTATTTTTCCAATTCGTTTAGCAATTGTGGACGAAGAAGCAATAGAGAAGCAGCGGCTGTTGCTACTGCACTCCCCAAAGCTCTCCACCCACCTAAAAACCAAAGGGAATAATGTATCTGGACCAATAGGCCACCAACACTCCACCCGATTCAAACTTTTTCAGCTCCCAAGCCAAGTCCAACGCTTCCAAGCTTCCACCGACTGGCTTGCAATATTTCCTTCTTGAATATGGTGGTGACAATGATGATTTCAGATAAGATAAGAGATGCCGAAGTAGAGAGATGTGACAGAGAAGGAAAATTTGCCCCTTTTTTCTTCTTTTTTCGTTATTCGCAGATCTATTACTTAAAACTTAAAACTATTGCAAAGAAAGAAAGAGAGTACCTCCTCCATTCTCCAAAGAGGAGAATGGGGGAGAAGAAGGTGGGTTTGGTGGTTGAAAGGTTGTGTTGTAATCGGCAGAGAAGAAGGTGGGTTTTAGAGAGAGAAAGTCTAAGGCTTTTGACTCGTGACTTTTTCCAATATTCATGGTATTTATTAATTTTAATTTCATCTCTTTATATATTATCTCAATTATCAATATTCTCTTTATATTTTCCATCAATTTTAACAAGTTTTGGCTTTTCATTTCATCTAAATTTTAAATTTATTTCTACATTTATAATTCTCCTTCTTATAAATTAAAAAATGCCTAGTTACCAAGAGTCATCAATTTTTAATCTTTTCAATATTAATGAATATATTGTTACTTAAAATCCACTACATCGCACCAACAATGTATAGATGAACAATACTCAAACAAGACCTTCAAGTCCGAAGGCCAATGTATTCAAGAAACATTTTAAAAAAAAAATGTTATACTGAAGGAAATCCCCATAAAGCAATTTGCAATCATTGTAAGAAGGAAAACGTCTATAAAAGAGGAAGCGGGTATGGAACATATAAAAAACACTTATTTAGATGCTATCCTTAAATTTTGATATTTGCTAGTCACAGATGCAACTCACAAGTCTTGTTGGTAAAACTCTAAACTCTTCTTTATTTAGATATACTAACCAAAATAATAAAAATCAATTAGGCAAAATGATACCTGTAGAATATTTAGTTTTGGTGAAATTTTGGGTTTTGTAAAATATTGTCAAAATACTTTAAATCCTCAAGCGAAATGTGTGCTTTGGACAACTATTACACGTGAACTTTAAAAAAATTATAAAAGTGAACAATTGAAATTGATTGATATGTTTTTAAGATTAGATATTAGTGTGTCACTATGTTCGGATATTCGGGCTGATCATAGGTAACAATCATCATTATATGAAAAAAAATTTGCTATTCTTATGTTTGATGAAAGTCACAGTACTATTAATATATATAGATTAATTAGTTTATTCTAAATAAATATGGTTTGACTAAAAAAGAAATTCAATTAGTTTTGATTATGCTTCTTTTAAAATAAAATCTAATCTATTCTTGATTTACGATTATTTCGTGAACCAACATTAGGTGGTAAATTTTTTCATATAAAGTGCACATGTCATGTTTAAATTTAACTGTTAAAGAAAGTCTAAAAACACTTGACATGCATTTTCAAACTTTCAAAAAAGAACTTTCTTTTGTGATTTCACACCATGAAGAGTTGGTAAGATTTTGATTAACTAATGGAAAAAAATTCAAAAAATTTTAATATGATATTCCTCATTGTTGGAACTTTACTTATAATATACTTTATAGTTCTACAAAATATAGCACTTTGTTGTGTAATTTTGCATGACTTACGATCAAAAATATGAATTACATACAAATCATTGGAATGTTTGTTTCCACATTTTTAAAATTTTGAAAACTTTTAATACTATCACTTCTATTTTGTCTAATGTTTATTACCCAACAACTTATTATTTTTATTTGAAACTTGTGTTATAATTGAGACATTATGTCAATTTTAAAATGACTCAATTTTGTCAGCTAGTGTTACTAATATTATAAATAAATAACTTATTTATTATGAAAAACTACCACCCGTATATTTAATTGTTTCAATTTTCGATCCTTGTGTTAATCTTGATGGTATAGATTACGCACTAAACATATATTCTATCTATATAAATAAATTTTATGCATATACTTGTAATCATAGAAAAATTATTGCACAAGAATACTTAGACGAGGCAAAATATCTTCCTAATAAATTTTATAATGAATTTTATTTTATTTTTGGCCATCAAATTCCTACTAGTAGTGGTGGCAGAAGTAGTGTTATACAAACTACTTCTACTATCGACAACCATGTTTCTTATGTTAAAAAAATATTTTATCCACTAAAAAAGTAAATGGATGGTGCTAGTACAGAACTTGACGTGCATTTAACTATTACTTTTAAGTTTAATGATGAGAGTAATGAGAAGGACTTCAATGGGCTAGAGTGGTGAAAGCAAACGCGACGACCTAATCTAATCCTCTCACTACTTTTCTTTTTTTTTCCAAAAAATGATAGTCCTTTTATTGATATGAATAAATACATGTGCAGATGTTAGCCAAGATGGCTAAATAAACTCCATGGTCTAATGTCTAATACAATAGCAATAGCCATGGAGGAAAATGTGAGAATAGTCGAAAACTACTATCGTTTGCAATGATAGTTAAGCTATGACAAGCTATCTTAATAACACACTATACCTAAAGGTTACAAAAAGATTGCTCAAAAGATTGAGGTCTGTAGCTATAGCAAGATACCAAATTTCAACAGAATTTCCATTGACTAAGATGTCACACTATCACCTGTACCTCAAATGCAATCTAGAGTAGGCATATTAAATGTTCATGAAAGTCTAAAAAATAGATTCCTGGCTAAACTCACACTATTACTCTTGCTTCATCAGCTTCATCAGCTTCATCAAACCAAATTCCAGCAAATTGTAAGCATGCCCACAACACTTGATGATGTTCCAACCCACACAGAATTACAACCCGAAGCACTTGATGATATTCTATCAGCCATATATTCTATCCTCTCAAATTGATTACCAACAACTACAGAAGGAATACTACAACACAAGCACAAGCAACCTATACCAGCTAAAGCAAACTATACTAGCTTAGTCAAAAGAAAATAAATCCAATAACAACAGAATGAATCTAACAAAAAATATAGCTTTGCACTAACAAGAGAGTCCCATCCTGAAGCCATAGCAGCCCATACATAAAAATTCCAGCAACGCAATGAAGAAGTAGTAAGAGAGGCATAAGCCATTCAGATTTGGTAACAAATATGAACAACAGGAACAGTATTAGAAGAAAGAGAGTCATAAGTCCTAAGCCATCTTCGTTTCCTTCTCTTCTTCTTCTTTTTTTTTCCCTTCTCTTTGTTTTTTCTTCTCTCTCTCTTTTTTTTTTTGTGTGTTTGCATAAACATGTGCAATATGTGCAAAGTGTAAGATTTTACATGTAACAAATAAAGTAATAAACGATTCTTAGTTCTTCAAAAAGAGCAATGATTTGGACATTCAGGTTGGATTCATCCAATTCCAAGTGAATACATGCAAGCAACAAGGATAGCTTAGAGTGGATAGACAACAAAACCTGAATTTCCGAAAGACAGCCCAACAACAACCTAAAAGTTCTCTCTAGCTATTGCTACAGAAAGTAGTTCCAGTAACAACAACCTAAATCTAACAAAATGATTCCCATCTAGCTTTGAGAAGAAGACTTATAAACAAGATGTAAAACATGAGTGCAAGCAAATCTCCCAACTTCAAAGAATTGCAATACCAGCAACGCAGCATGAACACTCCGTCAAAACAAGAAATGCAGTGAGACTCAATCAAAGATGTGTGTGTGTGTGTTTTTTTTTTTCTGGTTTTTTGCCTTCTTTTTTTTCTCAGTTTTTTGCCTTCTGTTTTTTTTTTCCCATCCATGTTCCTAGTTCCCAATCCAAGCTCCAAAAGGAAAGTGTGGCATAAACATGTGCAAGATTTGTGGAGTGGAAGATTTAACAAAGAAATAAATAAATAAATAATGCTTAGGTCTTTAAAAAGATGCAGTTAGATGTTCTGATAAATAAAGCAAACTGCCTGATCCTTCACATGAAAACATGCATCCAATTATTTTGGTCAATGATTGGATTCATCCAACTCCAAGCTGTGAAAACATGCATGCAACAAGACAAGGATAGCCAGCAATCACTATGTCTGAAGATAGAAAGGATAGCTTAGAGTGGATATACACCAAAACCTGAATTTCAAGAAAAGGCAACCCAACACCCATACTCCAATAGCTCTCTCTAGCGATAGCTGCAGAAAATATTTCCAGTAGCAACAACCTGAATCCAAGTAGGAGGTTAAACCATTCCAATGCAAATCACTTACCTTTAGAGAATTGTAATACCATCAACCCAGCGTGACCACTCAGTCAAAGCAAGAAATGCATTGAGACTCAAATCAAGGATGTATTGTCTTCTGTTCTTTTTTTTTTCTGGTTTTTTGCTTCTTCTTTTTTTGTTTTGTTTTTTCATCCATGTTCCAAAAGGAAAGTGTGGCCTAACCTTACCATCCTGCAGGCTTGAGAATGAATCTCGAAATTCCGCAGGGTGTATCCATACAGTCCAAGAGTAGATGTGGAATCCAAAACCTGGGGAAATCATGTAGCTCTGAATGAAAGACAAAACCAAACAATTAGATACATGTACAGAAGAAGATATCCAACCAAAGAAAAAACATTTAATAGGAACTTAAGAAAAAAGAAGCATCATGTGATGAGTCCATGATGATGCATGGTCCGTAGCTGAGCCTCATTTTCCATAACTCCATGATACTCCTGCCAGTCCAAAACCGTTTGATTAACAACTTCCTTGGCAGATATTTGTGTTTTTTGAAATAGCCACAAATCTGAGTCTTCCACAACATCCACAAAAGATAAACTGAGAGCTGCACTCTATCATGGAGTGTTTTGTCATTTTCTAGCCTACTCAATTTTTCCGACCGGCTTTGGAAACATTCACATTCCGCTTGCAACCCATCCCAATGCACAGGTGATATTTGCCATACTAGCTTGGCCCTTTCACAAGAGAAGAAAATGTGTTCCATTGTTTCCTTGTAATCGCCACATAAACCACACATGGGATCAGCCACAATCCTTCTCTTAAACAGCGCCATTTTGGTTGGTAGAATGCCTTGGTAGCATCTCCACAAGAAATGCTTTGATTTTCCTTTGATTTGAAGCCGCCATAATTTCCCCCACGTCTTTCTATCAGAATCCAACCTATGACTGCTGGTAGCAATGGATGTTAGCGTGCGTCGTGTCTCTAGAGCATATTTATAAGCTGAAGTAACAGTGAAGTGGCCCTTACTAGTATGATGCCAAATTAACTTATCCCTATCACCATCCTGGCTAAACTGGATTTGGAGAATTGCTGTTGCATCTTGAGGTTAAAACAAGCTGCTGATCAGAGCTGAATTCCATCGTGTACCCTTTTCATTCATCAATTGTCTACACCAAGTTACTAATAGAGCATTCGTCTGTTTCGAGAGAGGCTTGAAGTTTGCTCTGTGTGGCAACCATGGAGATTGCCAAACTCGAATTGATTTGCCATCGCCAACTTGATACCTCAACCCTATTTCGAGAATATACCTTGCTTTCATCCAGCATTGCCATAGCCAGGATGCATTTTGCTGCACAACTACTGTCAGTAACTTTCCGTTTGGGAAATATTTGGCCTTCATCTCCCTGCTCATCAGTAAGGTTGGGTTTTGGATTACTCTTCACAGCTGCTTGGCTAACAAGGTGTCATTAAATAGAGGAATATCTTGAAAGCCAAGGCCTCCCATGCTTTTTGGAGCTGTTAGTGTGGACCAAGCTCTCCAGTGAATTTTGAAGCCATTTTGGCCATTCATTCCCCACTAGAAGTTAGATGCTTCCTTGCTCAATTCTTTGCATAAACCAATGGGTAACTTAAAACAGGATATAACATAGACGGGGAGCGAATTAATTACTGCTATGATGAGAGTCGCTTTACCTGCCTGGCTCAAAAATTGTGTGTTCCAACTACTAATTCTTTTTCTACCTGATTCTAGTACATAAGCAAAAACTTCTTTTTTTGATTTGCCAATTCCCAATGGTAGCCTCAAGTATCTTGCGCACTTTAACTTTAATAGTATCAATAGAAAAACTATTTAATACCAGTGGAATGATTTTTGATGAGAGGCGATAGTGTTTTAGCTTAAAGTCATTAGAAGTTCAAACACGAGTAGTTGATTGGTAAAAACAAGAGTATAAAGATCAAAAAATCCAAAGTCCTAAAAATTTGGATACAATTGATATGAGCATTTTTAGTTGCCCATCAAGCGACAAGCCAAATATAGATGTCGAAGAAGATGACAATGAATTTGAGTCTATGTTAGAATAGTTTATAATTAGTATCATTTATAATTTGTTTTAAATAAAAGAACTATGTACGCTTTTTATCTAACAAATAATATGATATTTAAAATATAAATAAAATCTATTATTTTCTCACCTTTTTTTTGTGTAAGTTATATATATATTTTTTAAAGTCTAATTTACTTTTTTTAAAAAAAAATCTCTTTTCTAAAACTATGTTATATTTTTTTTTCTCTAAATCTAAGTTATATTTTTTTTTCTAACTTTAAGTTATATATATATTTTTCTCCTAAGTCTAACACTCGAAGTTATGTATTATTTTTTCCCAAAGTCTAATATATATATATATATATATATATATATATATATATATATATATATATCTATATATATATATATATATATATATATATATATATATATATAGGGACCCCTAAAGAAACAGAAAAATAAAAGGAGAAGTGGGTGGCAGACGGACTGCCACTAGAGGAAAGGGGTAGGTGGCTTAGCCAACCATAAACAGGATATAGACAAGAATATTAAATAAACAGAAATTTAAATGACAAAATATAAATACACAGAAATTAAATTAGGCAGTTGAACTGGCCAAGCATCAATAAGAATAAAAGCAATAATAAACTTTGAATAATAAATAATAAAAGAACTAGCCAAACATTGGGATTAGCTCTTGTTTGGATAAAACTTGGAGTTTATTTAAACTCTAAAAGTACAAAAGCTTATACCTTGGTAACCAAGGTTATGTTTGGGTGAGTGATGGTAATAAAGGAAGAAAGAAAGGAAGAAAGAAAGAGAGGAAGAATGAGAGAAAATGCAAGAAAGAAAGTCTTCTAGTCTAAGGTTGAGAGAGTTTGGATATCAAACTAGTGGGTTGTAAAACTTCTGCCTTAATTCTAGACAAAAGGAAAGTTTATAGAAGAATTTCCATGCTCTGATAACAATGAGCAGTGCTCGTCTGATGAGCAGTGAGCGATGGTATTGTGTTTGAATAGTGTCCGGCGTTATAGTGCAAGCTGCTCACGATGTTTGAGTTGCTACCTGATGTTGTTACTCTGATAACACTATTACAATTTTTTCGGAATTTAAAAAATTCCATAACAATCATCTCCATTTAAGTAAAATGGATCTTCTTCGTCTTAAATGCCTTCTACTTTGGCACCGAAACTCTCAGGGAGGTCTTGCTTCTAAGTTTGCATCACCGACTCCTCTTGGGCCCTGGCAACTTGTGGTTGGGCTTTTGAGGGCTCTTGTTTGAGCTGGGAAAGCAAGCTTTCCAAATGTTTGACATAGTCGTCTTTATTAGTGAGTGTTGCTAACTTGGACTAGGCTAAACTCTTCTGTTACAAAAATGCGATTATTTGTGGATTAGCAGTAGGTAAAAATTGTGAGTTCATAGTGAACCAAGCTTTAATTTGTGGAGGTTGGATCGAATCTGTTTTGAATTCTTTCCACCATTTGGAGTATCCTTGTCTGACAAGAAGTGGAGGAAAATTTGGGTTGAGTTTAACAAATTCGTATTTCCATGAATAAATCCATGAAAGAGGAAATAGAGAAAAGAAGCTTAATAATTTTGGTACAAAAGGTTTAGGAGATTGGAATTTTTTGTTGAAAATTTGGAATCCTTGGTGGACTATATCTGGCAAAATTTTTTGGTTTGGGCCATGAACGCCCCACCATTGGATAAACCAAACGGGAAAATCATATTTGTTAGTTTTTTTAAAAAAAAAAGAACCAAGAGTGCTTATTATGAATATTTTGAAGAGTAAAAACATTGTACCAAGCAGTTTTATAGTCTCAATAAGTATAACCCTGGGGTTGAAATGTTTGGGAAAAATTTCTGAGCTTGTTTAAATCATTTCCCCATTCTAATGGTTTAATGACTTTGAGAATTTGGGCGGTAGAGTGGGTAACATAGGTCTGTGTTTTGTCTTGGTAATGTTTGAAGGATACGGATCCAAAGTCCAATAGGATGAACTCATAGAATGTTGGGGTCTTAGAGACAGAGGATGGAAAGTAGTGGAACCCTTTGGGAAAAATGGTTTGTGCCATTTGAACTGGGCTATTTTGGAAAATATCAAGTTCTATTTAGAGAATGTTTCTTTGGGTGATCATTCTTATGGTATGGCTCTTGGGCTTTTTGAGAGGTAATTGGGATTACTACCTGGGTAGTAGTCGGGATCACTACTTGTTTTTGTGGATTTTGAGTCATAATTGTTTGATAAGATTGAGTAGAGCTAAAAACCGCCACTTGAGATTGAGAAGGGATGGGGCTTAAAGCCGTCACCAAGGTTTGAGGAAATTTCACCAATTGAAATCCAGATTGGACTGCTAGTTGGTATAAAGCTAACAGTTGGGTTTAGGCTTCGTTTTCTTCAGCAATGTCTGCCCATGTTCTGGGCGCTAGGATGGAAATTGATTTGATATTTTCTAGGGATTCAAAAGCTTGAATCTGGGTTGGTATAAAGGCATAATTTGAAGGGGTTGGGATGTTCACTGGAGTTTGTATGGTTTTGTTTGAATCCGAAGATTCAGTGTTGGATATGTGAAAGGAACTAAGTTTACTGGCGGGTGGTTCTTCCTTTTTCTTTTTGGGAGGCATCGTTATCGTCCCTGCAAAAATTCAAGAGTCAAATAGTCAGGAAGAGAATTATTTTCTCCTTTGATATTTTCAATATCAAAATCAAAAACAGATAAAATAGCTTGCCACCTTGCAAAAATTTGTTTAGAAGCAAGATGTTTAACATCTTTTTACAAAACTTATTTTGCAGATTTGTAGTCAACATGTAATAAAAAATTTTTATTTAGTAAATTAGATTGAAATTTAGAAACACATAAAATAATTGCAAGAATTTCTTTTTTAATGGTGGAATAATTCTATTTCGAATCATTCCAACGCTTAGATGCAAATGCTACAATTTACTCTTTACCATCCTAGACCTGTTTTAAGATACCACCATAACCAATGTCAGAAGTATCAGTTTCAACAGTTTTTTGAGTTGATGGATCTGATAATGCAAGACAAGGAAATGCTTTAACTTGTTTTTTAATTTTTCTAACTACGTTTGCATGAATATCATACCAGGCAGGGGGAGTTTTCTTAAGCCGATCATGCAAATGTTTAATGAGATTGCTAAGTTCTGGAATAAAATCAGAAACATAATTTAAGCAACCTATAAATCTTTGAAGTTGTTGTTTATCTAGAATTTGATCAGGAAATTTATCAGCAAATTGAATTGATCTTTCAATTGGAATAATAGTTCCTAAGTGAATATGATGTTCTAGGAATCTAATTTTTGTTTGAAAAAAACTAATCTTTTTCTAAGAAACAGCTAAACCATTTTGTTTAATGACATGTAGAAATGTATTTACACGTTTAAAATGCTGATCAATGTTTTCATAGAAAACTAACACATCATCAATATAAACAATAATAAAATTTGAATAAGGATTAAAAATATCATTCATAATCCTTTGAAATTCAGAAGGGGTATTCTTTAAACCAAAAGGCATTACATTCCACTCATAATATCCAAAAGGGACATTAAATGCGGTTTTATACCCGTCAGAAGGATGGATTTGAATTTGCCAAAACCCAGATTTCATATCAAATTTTGAAAATATTTTTGCAGCATATAATTTTTGAAGAAGATCTTTTTTGTTGGGAATTTGATATCGAATCCACTAAAGGGCTTTGTTCAAAGCCTTGTAATTAATTACATGTCTTGGAACACCTCTCTCTATTTCAAAATTTTTATTAACATAAAAAGCATGATAGCTTCAAGGAGACTGACTTTTTTGTATAATCTTCTTTTTCAGAAGATCATTAATTTCTTCTTCGCAATGTTGAAGAAGTTCTTGATTCATTTGGATAGCCCTAACTTTAGTAGGAATTTGACGTTCATCAAAATTCTTTTCATAAGGGAGGTAAACAACATGCTGTTTTCTATTCCAAAATGCTGTTGGAATGTCAGCACAAACTTCCCTTTGGAGTTTAGACTCAAGATCTTTAATCTTATGTTGAATCAAAGGTTGTTGAAGTTGTTCTTCAATTCTTTTGAAAGATATTTCTTGAATAAGAAAATTTATTTGATTTTGTTTTAAGGTTAAAACATTTATTTGAGAATCATTGGAAAATAAAGTATTTAACTTTCTTTCCAAAGGTGGTTTGACAAAAGAAATACAAGAATTTGGAATATTTTGAGGGTAAATACCTTTGAAATTAGTCAAATACGGAGTTACTTGATAAATAAATAGAGTGCCTAAATAAGCTAGTCCATTTAAATCTTTTGCCAAAAGAAAAGATGTTTTTACAAAACCATTTTGAAAATGAACTTCAACTTCAGGAAGATTATAATTTATTTGTAGTTTAGAACTATTTGCAGAACGAAGTCGTTCTTTGGTTTTTCAAAATAGATGGAAGGGATTAGTCCTTCTTGAATACAACACATATCCGCCCTTGTATCCCATAAAGCAGGAATTTCAAGTTTGAAATTATCTTTTATAACTAAAGTAATTAAAATGTCATACTTTTGTTGGACTAAAGAAATATGATTAAGAAATTTGTCTGTTTCTTCAAATTTTTTGGAAGTAGAGGGATTTGAAGAAGAAGGTTTAGAAAGAGTGGAAGTTTCTGAAAGTTTTCCTTTTTCAGAAATTAATGAGTTAATAACAAGACGATCTAATTCTTGTTGTCCTTTTATTTTCTTAGTTTCCTCCCTAAGGAATGAGGCTTCTGATTGAAGGTTTTTTAAAAGAAACTGGTTTAGAATTTTTTGAAAAACGATTTAAAATATCATTGAAATTGTAAATATTGGAAAATTGGGGATCTTTTGAAAAATAGTGATCATTTTCAGGTTCTTTGTCTACAAAAACTTGTTTCAATTTTTCAAAATATTTTTTCTTCGTTTCAGAATCTGAAATTTCTTCAAGAAGATCAACCAAAAGATCTTGTTCTTTGGTAAGAACATTGATTGAATGTTCTTGTCTAGAATCTTCTGAACTAGAACTGTAATAATTATCTTGATCTTCTAATTGATTTTGAAGATCATTGGACTCATGTTCTAAGTTATCAAAATTATCAAAATCAACAAGCAGTTTAGCTATTTGGTCTAACACTGTTTCCTCTAAATTTAATTCCTGAATTTTATTTTTAAGCCTACAATATCGGGCTATATGACCTGGCTTTTTACATTTATAGCAAATAATATCTTTTGACTTTTGGAAAGTTGGTTTGGGTGATCGGAATGTTTCTTAGAAAAATGCTTGTTGGGTTTGTAAGGAAGACTGGGCCGATACTTCCTAAACTTAGTTTTGGATGACCTCTTCCTATGGGTTGGATGACAACTAGGAAGACCAAATTGTTCACAAAAAGATCCTAAGTCTCTTTGTTGTTGGGTTCTATCCTTAGCTAATTGCCTAGGGATTTTATCTTGTCTACAAATTTTTAAAGCAACTTGTTGTATTTAACTTGTTAATTGACCATAAGTAATTTGTTCATAAGGAACTACGCCATTGTATTGAACTCGTAGTTCATCACGAACCATGTCATGCAAAGATTTTGGAAGACCGTCTAAAAACTTTTCTTTCTAATAGGCTTGATTACCATCAGGCCTAGAATAAATTCTAGTAAAAAATGTGTCTTTGTACCATCGAAAATCAAATAGTTTTTTACATTTCAAATTATTAAGGAGCTCAGATGATCTATCTCTGAAGATCCCTGGGTCTCCAACAAAAGTTTTTGCAATTGTAAAAAGAAGAGTAGAAACAACATCAGAAATAGTTTGACCATTAACTAAAATGGGTTCACCATCTTCATTTATTTTAACAGAATTTAAAATTTTCTCTTTATCTACGGTTGATAGGTGTTCATCCCACCATCCTTTTAATTGACCTGTAAAATCAGCAATTAAAACATGAGTCGCTAATTGGTCAGGACAATTATGAGTTGTTCGGTATGCTGTAGCAACCATAGTCATTTGTTGTAGTATTGTTAAAATGTTGTATTCAGATTGACCATCAATACACCATTCATAAATACCATTTGCAGTATAATTATTTGGAAAACGTTTGGTCTTTCTTCTAAAGCTAAGTTTGGATAAGTAACCCTAGGGTAATAAAGTTTTTGTGAATTTTTCCAGGTGGAAATAGACTTTTCTTTACTATAGCTATGGGGTCTAAAACTCCTGAGTTTGGAAACTTCTGGGTCTGACGACTCATCTATATCAGTGTCTTTGTTTAAGACACAAAAGTATTGATTGGTAGTAGAAATTTGGATCATTTGATTTGGATTATTGAGCAAAAGCTGAAGATGACTCTATTTCCATTTTCTGCTTGGGCTTAGGAGTCTGAAATGACTCTTCTATTTTGGCTAATCTTTTCTCAAATTCAGACAAAGGTTTTTCCTGAATAGGTTTGGTTAATTGACTAGCAATTTCATATGGCCTGAATAAAGGAATATTTGGAAAAGAAGTAGATGAAGAAGCCGTAAAATTGGGGTCATCTTGATTTTGTGAATTTTCGGATGGAAATAGACTTTTCTTAACTATAGCTATAGGGTCTAAAACTCCTGAGTTTGGCAACTTCTGGGTCTGATGACTCATCTATATCAGTGTCTTTGTTTAAGACACAAACTGACTGGTTGTGTCTTAAGAACTTTCTTTCTTGCATTTTCTCTCATTCTTTCTTTCTTTCTTTCTTCTTTTCTTTCTTCCTTTCTTTCTTCCTTTATTACCATCACTCACCCAAATATAACCTTGGTTACCAAGGTATAAGCTTTTGTACTTTTAGAGTTTAAATAAAATCCAAGTTTTATCCAAACAAGAGCTAGTCCCAATGTTTGGCTAGTTCTTTTATTATTTATTATTCAAAGTTTATTATTGCTTTTATTCTTATTGATGCTTGGCCGGTTCAACTGCATAATTTAATTTCTGTTTATTTATATTCTGTCATTATATATATATATATATATATTCCAAATATAAGTTATTTTTCTTTACAACTTCCAAGTGTAAGTTGTATATTTTTTCCAAGTCTAAGTTATTTTTTTTCCAAATCTAAAGGTCCGTTTGGACAAGGGCATTTTTATTTGCAAATGGAAAAAGTTGTATTGAAATGTGTGAAAATTTTGGTGGATATTTTTTGATAGAAAAAGTTTTTGGAGGGAAAAATAGGAGGAAAATTTTTTTAAATTATGTGAGAGGAATTTAAGTGGGAAAATTTAAATTCTAAATTTTGAAATAAAAATGTGTTTGGATAGTTTGTTTTTGTTTAAGAAGTTTCTTATTTGAGATTTTCCTTTTTCTTTAATACAATTTCTAACTTCTAAATCTAAGTTATAATTTTCTTTACAACAAATTTTATAATCTTGGAAAGCCAAATAAATTATACTATAAGTTCATTTTTAATTGTACGTATAAATTGTATGTGTTTTTTTTTTCTAAGTTTAAGTAATGTATCTTTTTTCTAAATCTAAGTTAGACTTTTTTTTCTTTCTAAATTTAAGTTATTTTTTTTTGATAACGATGTTTACAATCTTTAATATATAAATAAAATCTTCTTTTTTTAACTTTCTTTAATTTTTTTAAGTATAAATTATATTTTTTTTACAACTTCTAGACCTAAAGTTTAATTTTTTCCATTATTCTAACTGAAACCAAAACTAAACAAAAAAAACTGAAATCGGAAACGAAATTAGAACCCTCCCTTAATGTTCGTTTCCAATTCCATACTTAGTGTGTTAGCACATAAATAGCATAAACCCAAGATCAAACATATACATAATTAGAATATAAACAGAAGTAAAGAATCGTGTACCAGACTTTTGATCCATAACTGTATGCGGAAGTAAGATGGATCCTAGCTAAGTTCTTCACCTCTATAACACCCTGTATAAACTGGCTTTAATGAGTGCCTCTTTCTCTTTTTAACCTTATGAGTAGAAAGTGTTTCTAAAGATTGGGGTTAGAGGAGGGAACTTAGTTTATATTTAAAGTTAAACCCTAGTCTCTCATCACGGATTAGGCTAACTGCAGCTCACAGTAGCCAGTCCCACATTAGACTAATTAAAAGCCTTTATATCTAACTTTATTAAACCAAGCCCAAAACAACATTAATTAATATAAGCCCACATGTAGAAAAACCTTACATTCTCCCACTTGGACGAATATTACTTAAAGATGTTCTTTAATGTGCACCTGTATGATGATTTAGAGATTACTTTTAATAGTCAATCATATCCCATAGAGCCTTCAACACCGAACCATGGCAGTAACTGCATGTAATCACACATAGCCATCCATGATCACAAATGTTGTTAACTCTACTGATATGGATTCAATGTGGAAGTGTGGCAAACCCGATAACACCTCATATAGAGTCAAACTTTATGTGTTATCCACTTTGTTAGTTCCTATTCTCTCTCCTTCAGTATCACAAAACGTTTATGTGCTGCTAGAGAATAACTTTATAGTTCCAATGAACTTCCATATGTCTTATCTTTATTGTTAACAGAACTTTATGTGTACAAGACATATATCCCAGACTAATAACTGTATGCCCTTTTAGTCTGTGCTCAAAGTTTACACAATTTCTTGAGACTTTCACTTTATATACATGTATTCAGCATATAACCAGAAAATTGATCAAACTTTATTGAATTCAAATGCTAATACACATATCAAAAAAATGTCACTGCATGTAACAAAACACAAATGAAAACTTTATGAGCATAAATAACACACAACTCCCATTAAACTATAGCATCCCATGATGCAACTAAGCCCATTTTTTCGACATGTCTTTCTAACACACATGGGCGAAGTCATTTTATTTGTGAGTTTGCAACCATATCATCTGTAAGATATGCTCTATTGTTATGTCACCATTCTGTACTATTTCTTTAATAGTCAAGTACTTGATCTCTATATGTTTGGACCCTTTGAGACCCTTATGAGTATTAATGAATAATACTGCTGAATTATTGTCACAATACAACTGTATGGGTCTATCTACAAAATCAAAAACAACTAACTCCTTTATGAGATTACGGAGCTAAACAACTTGAGTAGCAATTGTAAAGCATGCTATTTACTCCGCCTGAATACTGGAAGACGAAATTGTCTTTTGTTTCTCACTATCCAAGACACTGCAACACCTGCTAATTTAAAGACATAACCGAATATCGATTTTCTATCATCCTTATAGCTAGCAAAGTTTACATCCATATACCCTACTAGCTCAAGATCCTAAACATGTCTATTTGTCAACATGTGGTCTTTTGTCCTCTTTAAGTACCTTAAAACCTTCTTGGCTGCTATTCAATGATCATGTCCTGGGTTTGCCTGATATCTGCCCAAAAGACTAGTTGCAAAAGCAACGTCTGATCTAGTACATACTTGAGCATACATAATGCTCCCAAGTGTACTAGCATAAGGTACGTCTTTCATATTGGTTTTCTCAACATCTGTATGAGGGCTTGGGACTTACTCAGTTTATCACCCTTGACGACGGGAGCAATTCCCGGCTTGCATTCCTGCATATTGAATAGTTCCAAAATACGATCTATGTAAACCCTCAGAGATAAACCTAACAAACGGCGAGAACGATCCCTATGAATCTCTATGCCAAGGACAAATAACGCCTCACCAAGGTCTTTCATTTCAAAACTATGTGACAACATTTGCTTTGTCTAGTGCAACAAGCTAAGATCATTACTAGTAAGTAAAATATTATCAGCATATGATACGAGAAGAATGAAATTCCTCCCACTGATCTTTCTATATACGTACTGACCGACCTTATTTTCAACAAAACTAGATGATGTTACAATTCTATGAAACTTTAAGTACCATAGTCTAGAAGCCTATTTAAATCCATAAATAGACTTTTTAAATCTACACACAAGCTCTCTAGAATCATCAGTTGCAAAACCTTCAGGTTGAACCATATAGACCTCCTCATCAAGGTCTCAATTTAGAAAAGTTGTTTTAGCATCCATTTAGTGTAGCTCCAAATCCAGATGAGCTACTAATACCATGATTACTCTTAAAGAATTTTAGAATAGATCAGAGAAAATGTCACTTCATAGTCTATTCATTCCCTCGGAGTAAATCTCTTGGTTACCAATTTGGCTTTAAACTTTTCTATCTTTCCTTTAAAGTCCTTTTTGGTCTTATATACTCATTTGCAGCTAATGAGCTTACAACTCTTAGGTAACTCAACAAGCTTCCTAAACATCTTTATTTTTCATATATTGCATCCATCATTCATGGTATCCATTCACAGACTTGCTTTGTATAAGTTACTGAATCTATCGCGCAGCCAATTTCATAATCATGCTCTCCAAGATAGACCATGTAGTCCGGTGGTATAGCAGACCATATCTATCCAATAGACCTCCTGAGTGAAGCCATCACAGTCTCATTCAATTCTTGATGAGATTGAGGAGTATCATCAGGCACAGGCTCAACGACATTATCCTCAACTCTTACTGAATCAGGTTGTGATATAGAAAGCTCCATAATAGTCTGTACATGCAGAGAATCTGACTCAATGGTCTCCACCGCACTATCATCCGTAATGGTCTATTAACTAGCATTCTTTTCGGCCACATTTAGTTCCAAGAACTTAGCTGTTTGTGATTCTATAGTTCTTGTATCTCCATTTGGGTTATAAAACTTGTATCCCTTTGAATGATCTGGATAAGATACAAAATAACATCTAGTTGTTCTGGATTCCAACTTACTTAATGTTGGATTATACAACTTTACCTCTGTAGGATACCCCAAACTCTAAGATGGTTTAAATTAAGTTTACGTCTCGTCCATAACTCAAATGGTGTTAATGGAACGGCTTTGGTAAGAACTCTATTCAGAATGTAGAGAGTCGTTTTCAAGGCTTCTCCCCATAAAAACTCAAGCAAATTACTCATACTTACCATACTTCTCATCATGTCAATAAGGATATAATTTTGGCTTTCGGCCACACCATTTTGTTCAGGACTGCCAGACATGGTGAATTGAGCTATATAATCCCAGAATCCTCTAGGTATTCGGCAAATGGCTCTTTAAGCTGTCCAGCATCGCCATGCCTAGCATAATATTCACCACCCCTATCAGACCTAACGACTTTGATAACTTTTCTCAACTGTTTCTCGACTTCAGTCCGAAATATCTTGAATTTCTCAAGAGGCTCAGACTTATCCTTAATCAAATACAGATATCCATATCGAGAATAGTCATCAATAAAAGTGATGAAATAAAATTTCTTCACAAAGTCACTTTATATGGACCACTGATGTCAGTATGCTTGATTTCCAAAAGATCAAAACTTTTGACTGCTATCTTCTTCTTCGCTTTAGTCATTTTACCCCTACAGCAGTCTACACAATTCTCTAAGTTACCTTTAAGAGTAGGTAAGATATCAACCTTTATTAACCTTTCTACTCTTTCTTTAGAGATGTGGCTTAGTCTCTTATGCCACAATATGTAAGACTATTCCTCAGATAGAGGTCTTTTGGAAACAACTTTGTTAGCTGTACAAGCGACGTATTTATCATTAGGAGACAAACACAATCTATACAATCCAAAAGACATAATGTAACTACCAACTTTATTTGAACTAAAGAACAAAGAAACCATATTGTTCTTCATTTCAAAAATAGCCACATTAGTCTAAACTTGAATAAGAAATTAAATTCTTTCTAAAGGAATGTGCATTGAAAGTGTTTCTTAATATTATATTATAGCCAGATTCTAATATTAAGATGACATCTCCCACGAACTCTATGTCAACTTTTCGTTGTTTCTTACTATCAGACTTGATCTATCCTGATTTGGCTTCTTTCGATTTCTAAATCCCTGTATGGTGAACGCAACATAATTTGTTACACCACTATCTAGCCACCACGAACTGGATGGGACTTCAGATAGACTAGATTCACAAACCAAAGCCAAAGAATCATTACCTGTAACCTTATGCTTGGCTAAGCAAGCCTTATATTTGTCACAGTTTTTCTTTCTGTGATTTTTTTCTTTTGTAGAAGAAGCAACAATCATGTTTCTTACCCCTGAGTGCTGTCAGTGGTCTTATGAGTACCTTTATGGGTAAAAATTTTGGATTTCTTACCCCTCTTACCACTAGCACTAGAAATATACATGACCTGATGTCCATTTTCATCTTTCAATTTCCCTTCCTTTGCCACCACCCTGGCTATTAGATTACTAATGGACTAGGTCTCATTCAAGAATTGTGATTTGTTTTTATAATTCCGAATTTAGGTGAAAAGGGTATTGAAAGCCTAATGGACAATATTAGTAGGAATAATGATCTTAAATGCCTTAAGTTTACATTGTAATTCTACCATTTTTAAGACATAATTCCTAATTTCACTAGTACCATCATACTTAATGTTAAAATGTGTTTGAAAAGGACCCCTCTCTCAATATAGGATGACACTCGACACATGTCTAACAGGTGATCTATCATTCGTTTAGCAATACAATTAACTGTTAAAGTACCCTTAAGATGATCTGAATGGATTGCTGTATGAAAAGTTAGCAAATTCGATTGCTCTTTCCCCAAGTTGTAAATTTCTCATTTCAGCATTGATACTTTATGCAGTGAGATCTGCAGGGTTGTCCTTATAAAGAGCATCAGACATGTCCGCTAGAACCATTTTAAACATTATATCATCTTTCTATTTCTTAAAAAGAAATAAGTGAGAATCTTAATAGTGAGTGAGTTGCTATTGATAGAAAAAAGTGACTTATAATAAAAATATGTAAGAATAGTGCAACTTAGTATAAACCGTATAAGTGCACTCCACAGAAAGTCACACGTATTATTGTACAATCACCTTTGGGCAGTATGCATGACATACAATTGTCAACTTTCTACATGAACAACGGCCATGAAAACTTATTCCAACCCTCATGAATTCACCACCTTTGGGTGTATGAATTACTAAAATCAGTCATTTCTCAAGCACATGTTGTACATGTATCCCTCCACTAATTAATACCCAATCACCTCCTTTGGGAGTATGACCAGACATTAGAAAGGAAGATATCCCCAACAATATAAGACCGATATTTCATAAAACCAAGTGAGTGTGCCACTTTGGCAGTCACTGCCCAATTGAATTTATGAAACTCTCTCATACCAAGGATATTAAACTTTATTTCTTACATAAAACTTTATATGTAATTTTAAACTATATAAATGACAAGGGCAATACATCATTTAATTGCATTTAATCACGTTCTACAAAACATAAACTGAATATTTGCATATTAACACGGTTGACATACTTAAAAATTTAAAATACAAGTGAAAAATTTTAAATTTTATACTAAAAGCATAAAATCACATTCAATCTAAATTTTCACAAGTATAATGATGTCAAAAAATATGCAAACCATATGTCAAAATGTAGATCATGAAAAACTAAATCCAATGATATCAAAATCGTCCAAAACAGACTCCAAATGAGCCTGAAAATAACTCACAAAGGTTCTAGGAAAAAATACAAAATCGTGGGACCCGTGCCTGATACGCGGGCCCCATCAATGAGCCTGGATGCGCACGCCTGACCTTCGCGCACTGAACCTTATGCTAACGTCATCAATGACGTTAGCCTTCTTATGTGCGCCCCTTTCGCCGCATTTTTTTTTCGGCGGCCTCCACTATCAGCAGCCTTAATTTTTTATGTTCTATATTTTTTTCAAATTCTCGCATGCCGTATGAATTTTTTTTTTAATCATACGTACTTGATGCATAAAATGATGCATATAGGATCATATAATAAAATAGAACACAAAATATATTCTAATCATGATTTATGCCTATTCTATGATACCATATGTTAGCACATAAATAGCATAAACCCAAGATCAAACATATACATAATTAGAATATAAACAGAAGTAAATAATCATGTACCAGACTTTTGATCCATAACTGTATGCGGAAGTAAGATGGATCCTGGCTAAGTTTTTCACCTCTATGACCCCCTGTATAAACTAGTTTTGATGAGTGCCTCTTTCTCTCCTTAACCTTATGAGTAGAAAGTGTTTCTAAAGATTGGGACTAGAGGAGGGAACCTAGCTGATATTTAAAGTTAAACCCTAGTCCCCTCATCACGGGCTAGACTAACTGCAACCCATACTAGCCAGTCCCACATTAGACTAATTAAAAGCCTTTATATTTAACTTTATTAAACCAAGCCCAAAACAACATTAATTAATATAAGCCCACATATAGAAAAACCTTACATAGTGGACATAGAAACTATGAGATCCAAAGCCAGAATCAGTTCTAGATGCCTAATGCCATTCCCCCCCCCCCCCCCCTCCCCCCACCGGGCCGGGGGTTCCTTTGGCTTGAATGTCATATTGTGCTCCATGTTGTTATTGAGTTTTGTGTTTTGTAATTTTTCTTTTTGTGGGTACTTGTTTGGGTTGGGATTTTCTTCCTAGCCATTCTCCGACAAATACACTTTGTGCTCTTTCTTTCGTGCTAAATCTGATTTTTTATCATTATTATTTTGGATTTTGTTGTATGAAAATTCTTTTTATTTTAAATCCTTGCCATCTAGTTTCTCCCACATTATGCTCCTTGTTGTATGCTCAATATGTTGAGTTTTTCTCTTTTTAATTTTGGATTTAGTCCTCCCCAATTGTTTTTTTTACCTTTTACATATTTGGACTAGGAATTGTTAATTCAGTTAGAAGAGGGAAATTTTTGTTGGTTTTGTTTGGTTGACGACTACTTTAGCTATGAGGGAGGAAAAGGAAGAATTGAAAAGTAGAAAGGAAGGTAAACTGTGACTGAAGGTTTAATAGACTGGTTCATTGGCTGATTATGGAAATATTTGTATGGAAAATTCATGAAATTTTGGATTGGAAAAGGATAAGTTTGTGTTATAAGAATCTTGTCTTTTAGTTTCCAAAGTTTAGATAGTTGACACTTCTAATTTTTGATATTTGAATGTTGATACATTTAGTAATCAAAATTAGGAAAATATATCAATTTTAATCCAATTAATGAAAATTAATACAAACTAACATGTGAGCATTAGACCTTAATTTTATATTAACATTTTTAATCACTGAAAGATTGAATTGTTGATACTTTTAGTTTCTAATATTTAAGAGTCAACACTTTCAACCCTTTAGTAACAAAAATAACTTAGTATTGAGAAATTGAAAAAAAAGTGATGTCACATTATCAAGATTTCCTTATGTGGTTGTTAGGTATATTATTTAATTAGATAAAGAAAATTCTTTTTTGAATAAAAAAATACTCCTTTCATTGGAAAAAAAAAAAGAGTCACTTTTGTATGGGTACAAATGTTCTTTTAGTTTAAAGTATAGTACGCTTAATACACTATTAAACATATAATTTTATATTTTTAATTTTAATTTTTTTAATTTTAAGCCATACATAATTATCATTAGTAAGGATACTATAGAAATTTCATTCAAAATGGACTGTTTTTTCGAGTCAAAAAAAAATCTAAAATTAAACTCTTCTTTTTATATTTTTGATAGTGTTATTATAATTTTTTCCCGTTAACTAAGAGTTATTATAGTACTTTTTTATAATTAACTATTTATAATTTTTGCAGTATTATAGAAAAAAAAATCATGTCTACATAAAACATACCTTTAAATATTTACATTCTTATCGAACATTTAAATATTTACATTCTTAAAATGCCTAATTTAAAAGCACAACATGTATCGAACGACCTCTTGAATTATGCAATCTATATAATATACTTTCGTTTCAATATTATATTAAACAATTTTTTTATATAGTATTATAGTATTTTATCTATATATCTAACCCCATATAGTGAGATAAAGAGTTTGTTAGTGTTGTTGTTTGTGTATTATGATATTTTTCTCTTATTAGGTTTAGGCTATCAAGCATACATTTTTCACATATTAAAAACTAAAAGTGTTGACTATCTAAATTTTAAAAACTTAAAGTGTAATTTTTCCTTGGATATAGATGCATTTTCTTTGGGAAACAAGAAAATTAAAATTGAAGTAAATTTAGTAAAATTGCAAAATTATGTTGGCTAGGATTGGCAATGTGGAATTTCAACCTTCTTCTTCTTCTTCTTTTTGGTCTTTAAACTGGTCTAGGCTAGGAACTTTTGCCAACCATTCAAGTTTTCTCTGGTCCTCCAAACACACATTTTGCTCCTTGTTTGCATGTGTTGATTTTATTTTATTTTTCATTTTTCCTACCTTTCCTTGGCTAATTTCCTCACTTAGGGCTCGATAGCCATATTGTGAATAAAATTTTGCCCCATTAAATTGTTGTTTTATAGTTGAAAACATATTTGTGGGTGTGTTTCACATTCTTTTCCTTTGTAATTACTACATGTTTGATTTATACATACATATGTATTTATTTGGGTAAATTACTCCAATAGTCTCTCAACTTAAGGCTTTGTAGCGATTTGGTCTCTAGAGTTGAAAAAATTGCAATTGAATCTCTCAAGTTTATAATTGGCATAATTTCGTCCTAACTTGATGACTCAGCGATTCTAGTAGGGGCAAAAGGGGAATGAATATTCAAAAAAACGAAAAAAGAAATGGTTAATTACTAATACCCCCTATAATTTATGTTTATTATCAATCGCACTCTGTAGTTTGTCAAAACTATCAATACCCTCCTAGATTTTAAAAATCTTTAACATATAAGTCCATTTTAATGAATTCCATTTATTATTGTAAAGAAGTATGAAATTTTGGATGAAGTTACCCTTCTTACTCCAGCTATTGCATCTGGCTTGTATTGTTTTTTTTTTTTTTTGGATGAAATTTAAGGACAAATTTGTAAGACGAAATTTTGAAATATATTAGGACTAAATTTTGCAAGATATTAGGACTCAATTTTTTTATTTTTTCATTTTTTTTGGTATTTTAATTGTTGATTTATGTCACCTTTGCATATGACTTGTATTTTTTTTTTTAGGATGAAATTTTTAGGACGAAATTTTGCAAGATATTAGGATTAAATTATTTTATTGACACTACCTTTCCATTCCCCAATTGCCAAATCTGAAACTATAAATTTCGTTTCTTTTTTGGGTTAATTTCCAATACTCTCATGTGGTTTATGTTTATTATCAATCGCACCCTGTAGTTTGTCAAAACTATTAGTACTCCCCTGAAAATAAGTTCCGTTATATTGAATGGATTTAATGAGGAAAATGACTAAAAAACCAAGAAAAGGCAGATGCAAAGGAGGCACAAGTCAGCAAATAAATTACAAAAAAAAAGAAAAAATAAAATAATTTAGTCCTAATATCTTGCAAAATTTCTCCCTAAAAAAAATATAAGGCAGACGCAAAAGTAACACAAAGTAGTAAATAAAATACAAAAGTAAAAAAATTTAGTCCTAATATCTTACAGAATTTCGTCCTAAAAAAAATATACAAGGCAAATGCAAAGGCTGGAGTAGGAAAGGTAATTTCGTCCAAAATTTCCAAACTTCTTTTCAGTAATAGACGAAATCCATTAAAATAGACTTATATATTAAAGATTTTTAAATTCTAGGGGGTATTGGTAGTTTTAACAAACTATAAGATGCGATTGATAATAAATATAAACTATAGGGGTATTGGTAATTAACCATTTCTTTTTTCGCTTCTTTGAATATTTATTCCACTTTTGCCACTACCAGAATCGCTGAGTCACTAAATTATGACAAAATTGCGCTAATTATAGACTTGAGAAACTCAATTGGAACTTTTTCAACTCCAGGAACCAAATTACTACCAAGCCTTAAGTTGAGGGATTATTAGAGTAATTTACCCTATTTATTTTTATCATTGCTTTCTGGTTCACTATCTCCATATATAATACACAAAAATAGGCAAACTACCTACACTTCTGTGAGGGGAGCGTCTGTTATTACATGCTTTTCAATTATGTGTTCTAATTCTACTGTGTGAGAGCTTCTGCTAATACATGCTCTTTAATTGTGTTTTCTAATTCTGTTGCCCAATATCATTTTTAATGCTTTTTTTTTTTTTTTGGCTTTGGAGGAAATTTTATTTTAGATGACTGATGCTAAAAAATTCGACACACAAGATACCTCATTTTTTTTAATATTTTCTAATTTCCAAAGCAGATTATTTATAGGAATAGTGTTATTTCCATTTATTTGAAATTTATGTACATCACAATATCTTTTTTGAAGTATGTCAACATTTAATTTTTCAATTCAGCTTAATTATATGTAATCCTTTAGATTCTAAAAGTAAGCCTATTCCATCACATTTAGTGTGCGACGAGAATGATCTTTTAACTTTGTAATTAATCAGTAGTATGAAATAGAAGTTATGGGTTGTTTAATAATTGCTGTGGTTTTTTTTTATTGTTTTGATAGACTATGGCAGAATTTCTACAAAATCTTTTTTAATGCAAAGGCTGATGCACTAGTGAGTGAAAAAGCACTATGGTCAATTGGCATTGAAGTAACTTCCATTAAAAAAATATAGCAAAGAAAGTGATGTATTATATGAATGTTGTAATTTTAAGAGGACAAGGTAGCAAGAAATAGCAAAAGAGTTTAACTAAATCATGGGTATTTCATGTGACATTCATAGCTAAAAGGCAAGCAGGAGAGGTAGAAGCATATGAGTGAAAATGATGAAATATCATACAAGATTGGAATGGATAACCAGAAGAAAGAAAAGAAAAATAGAATTAGAGAAGACTTTCAAAGGTTTAATTTGTTTATTACTTCTGCACCAACCTTACAAAATACAAGAAGCTGAATATATAACGTTGTTTGTTGCTTAAATTGCTTCCGTAAAACTAGCCACTAATGCAGAGAAAATAAATCAAAGATATAGATTGATTGTAGTTTCCACTATCAACTGAATTACCATAAATGTAGGAAGTTGTTACTCCTAGAAATCTTCATCACTAATCATATCCCTTAACTCGATTTTGAATGATTTTGAAATGATTTTTGAATGAGCACATCCTTCCTTATCTCTCCATTAAACGTGGAATATGCCTTATGACTCCCAAAGCTCACTCAATTGAATCAGGTTTGCCAATAGAAAGTAATGACATGCGATGATTCGGATGCAATGGAAATGGTGAATACTATTTTATATTGTTTACTTTTATTTTTTAATACCATTTCTTCCTCATTTCCATATTCTTTGCAAGGCATACCTGGTGCGAAAATGTTTGCTTATAAACTATTTTCCTACATTGATACATTGACAAAACTCATTATTAGGGGCAAAGCTACTAGTAAACATGGTGGTATGTCAATATTTAGGCTTGAGGATTCTAATGATGACAATGAGGACGGGAGGATGTTATCTCATTAGGAGATATCCACAACCATGGTTTTAGAGTTGTCAATTCCAATTCCAATTCCATGGAAAAGTAGAACTGAAACCAAACTGGGGGATAGCCAGCTTTGGAATTGCAATTTTGGTTCCATTTTGAGTCCTAGTTCAATTTCGATTCCAATTTTGAATTTTGTTTTTCAGGATATAAATTATTTGTTTAAAAAATTTAACTTACAAATTGGAAGTAACATTTAAAAATATACATATAAGCTAGAAAATAACAAATGAAAAAAGACTAAATTTCATTTATATATGAATTGACGCTTTAGTATATATATTGTACACTTTATATTATTTACTTTATTACATATAAATATATATAATATTTTGTAAACTTTATATATGTATAATAAATATGTATGCTTTTACTTTTCCCCAGTTCTAAACTAAATTGGAACCATCAATTTTGATTTTGTTTCCAAAATATTGGAACTCTTATCGGTATATGCTTCGAACCAGAAGGGTAAATTGCCCACGTGTAATATGAAAGACGAAGTTAGTCTTCATATTTTTTTGTCTTTAGTCATGATGATTCTAGATGGAATTTTCAAGTCAAAGTTGCAAAATGCCAATAGAGTTACGAGTTGCAAAAGTTTATCCCAAAATTTTTACCCTCTAAATTCCGTTTTAAAGTTATAGTGGTAGTTAATTCCTTGAGTAATCAATTATTGCAATTAAGTCCAATAATATCCATCTTTGAAATTAAGAGATGAAAGGAGGAAAAAAAACTACTTTTTTTCTCCAGATTAACTGAAAAACCATTGAAAGTTAGTCACTTCAAAATGGAACAACAGTATTTTTATCTTTTTCATCACTTCTCTTCAAGAACCTTTTTTTTTTTTTGGCTAAATTGTAACAACGTTTGATTATTTAGGAGATTAACTGTTAGATTGAAAGTTCAAAAAGTATTATATTAATGAGTTAAAGTTTGGGATACTCATGTATTAAATGAAATGATCATATTAACATTTCAATTTTTGTTGTTAACATTTGATGAGTTTTATTTTACCAAATTGAATTTGACTATGAGTGAAAGGTGGGTGTTGGTCAAAAAATAATGGGAGACTATCAAAAGGTTTCGGGAAAAGCTCTTTAATGTTTAAGTCTTTAGTATTGGTGATAAGAAAGATATAAGGAGTGAGATATATTGAGGGTTTTTATTCTTATTTATAGGATAAGTTTATGGAGATCTATTTATACAAATTTTTGGATGGTATTCTAGTTAATATTGGTACCACCTAATCATAATGTCGTCTAACCACAATGCTATGCCACCTAACTGTGATGCCATATATCGTAATTGGTCACTTACATTGTCATATATGTGTTAAGATGGTATCGCGTGCAAGTTGATTTAAAAAAATTCTACGTGTTTGATACTTGTTTCGTGCATATTTTGTAGTTATATTAAAATATATTCGTCTTTTTATTACAAAAATATCAATCAATAATATATTTTTATGCCCTCAATAACAAATGAAAACGTAATAGTTATTTGTAGAGAAACCAATATTTTTATCATTACAAACCAACTCTAAAATTATGCTAGGAAGATAAAGTGAAATGTGTGACGGTTATAAAGTCAAAAGTGTTACAAGATTTTTCCCCTTTAACAATAGGAAAATAAATAATTAAGGAGAGCAGCATAGTGGTTGACCTTACCAGGTTTCCAAAGTCCATTAAAGCCAGTTTCGAGAAAAAAAAAACAAAAAAGGTCCGTATGCCATTTTTGACCACTAAAAAACTTCAACCAACCGGCAAACCAAAACGCACACGTAAACCACACTCCCCACAGCCAAATCCAACAGCAGACGCACAACAAAACACTAGCCGATTTTGCTGCCTCCGCTCGCACTATTTCCCTTTCCTTTCCTCCCGGTTTCTTCAACATCCAAACCAACAAAATGGCTTCTTTGAACCTCAGTACAGCCGCCTCCCGCCTCCTTCCATCCGCCACCGTCACCACCACCAAACTCTCAATCTACTCCACCTCCTCCGCACATTCCGTCAAATTCCTCCGATCTTCCCCGCTCATCTCCCATCTCTTTGTTCCCCAGGTCCTTTCCTCTCGTAACATTTTCGCGTTCCATTATTTACTCAACCTGCTGATTTTATTTTATTTTTTTGTTTAATTTGCAGAAGAGTCCGGTATGGAAGAGAAGCTCAAGTTACAGCACGGTTACGGTGACGCCAAAATGCTTCGCGTCGGACCCTGAGCAGTTGAAGAGTGCCAGGGAGGATATTAGGCAAATACTCCGAACTCAGTTTTGTCATCCAATTTTGGTAACTTCCATTCTCTATCTTCCAATGCATTCTCTTGTGTTTTTTTTTTTCCTAATATATTCTAGTCGTTGCAAATGTAAAATTTATTTGCTCTTCCTTTTTAAATGTTCAAAAAAATTAAAACTGCAAAATGCGCTAAGGAGCAAACGCCGCCTCAGGATCGAGTATGGTCGAGGATCAAATTAACTGAACATATGCTTTAGTAAATTGAAGAAGTAGACAACAAAATTCACACAAACGTGAAAATTTTCCATGATAACATCTCAAACTTCAAGTATGTGAAAGCTGAGAAGCTTGAATAAAATTTTCAGCATACTTGTACTTTGAGGTTTGAAACGTTACCCAGCAAAGTTAAACGTCATAGTAAGTTTCTATAACCACCAAAGCTTTATTTTTCTGATAGTACCAAGTTTTAGAATTGTTTTTTGGTGAGAAGAAGTCAAGTAGGAATTAATGTGTATTAGCAAATCAACATTGATAATTTAAAATCATAAATATGGAAAAAATACAAGAAATTATTTTTTTAAATGGAAAAAAAATAAAGTTAGTGGGAAGGAAGGAATGTCTGATTAAATAGTGCAGAGTAATCTGAAAAGAAAGGCTAGGAGCTGAAGGAGTTGACAGTCAGGCATGGAGGAGGGATTATTTTTTGACAAAATGGTTAAAAAATTGGGAGGATTGATTGAGAAAGCATAAGGGTAAAAAAAGAAAAAAAGTCATAAAACCTTGACTTTGCTCCTTCCTGAGCTTAGTGAGCATTTTTTTTTTTTTTTTTTTTTTTTTTGGTATGATTTATTAGAATGCAAAGCAACCTCATGCCCCTTTAAAAACTGAAAAGAACAAAAAGAGTAGACAATTGAAAGAAAAGGATGGAAGGTAAAGATAGAAAGAGGATGCATGGGTAAGATTCACATCTGTTTGGTTCAGTTAAGGGTGGTTCTTTAAGGTGTGTACACTGTGTTTCATATCTTTCTAAGACTTGTATGGAGAATTTGAGATCCCTGACTTATAATTCTGTGTGCTTATGTGAAAGGTTCGCTTGGGTTGGCATGATGCCGGTACTTATAACAAGAACATAGAGGAGTGGCCGCAAAGAGGTGGAGCCAATGGAAGTCTAAGATTTGAAGTTGAATTAAAACATGCTGCAAATGCTGGTACTTGCTCCTTTCACTTACCAGTATTATGCTACATACTTATTTTATATTTTCTCACAAGCTGGTGATACAGGACTTGTAAATGCTCTGAAGCTTCTCCAACCTATCAAGGATAAGTACTCTGGTGTTACTTATGCGGACTTATTTCAGTTGGCCAGTGCAACTGCTGTGGAGGTAATTTATCTTACTTTCTGATTTGCTGAAAAGTGCTTATCAGAAATTTGCCTGTATTGACATGCTACATTTTAGGATGCTGGTGGACCCAAAATCCCAATGAAGTATGGAAGAGTAGATGTCTCTGCACCTGACCAATGCCCAGAAGAAGGAAGACTTCCAGGTAAGAAGACTGTTGCTGTTGCAGATGTATTTGCGAAAAGCTTGCTAATTGGAATAACAATGTCAACTGTATTACTTAGCTCCCATTTTCCCTGATATATTGACGCTTACTTTGATGGGTTATCAAGTTAACTAATTTCATATTGTATGACAGTTGATAGTGGCACTAGATATTTGTATATGAGCATTAATGCTCTATTCAGTGTGTTAAAAATTTCCCATTTGTCCTTTCTTTGCCCTGTTTTAACCTGATTGACAGCATAATTTTGCTGAATACTTGAGTTGATATGCTTTGTGTATATAGTTCTTTTAATCACCTCTTTTATGGTACCTTGTCATGATAGTTGCTGGGTTACTTATAAGTAACTCAAGGACATGGCCATAGACGTTTTGTTTTTGATATAAAACTTAATTTGACAAATTTGAGTGAAATTTAAGCTTTCAAGGAAAAGTGGACAGGTATCAATTATATTTGTGGTTATATGTTACTTTCATCAGCAAAGGCTTTCTTGACAATCTGAAAACCAATATTGCCACAATACTCACCATTCCTTTCACAAGCATGAGCCTTGATCAGTTCTTTAGCCAGTAGGTTTTTTGAACTACATTAGTGCATATTCTTATCTGATGATGGAAGAAATAGTTTTGCTACTTAAATCTGAAATGGATTTCTTTCACATGGCCAGCATATTCAGGTAAAATTTGAGCAATTTTTTTTTTAATTAATCTGAATTAATTTGTACATCAAACAATTGTAAGTTTTTTTTTTCTGGTTTAACACGTTGTATATATTAATTATCTAAACTAGGTTCCCAACTTAGTTACTTTCCTGCTGCAATTTCAAATTCAGTTTTGTTTCACCTCCAACTTCTTAGGTTGATGAGCTGGTCAAAACCTAATCAGAATGGATTAAGCATTTAACTCGAAAGAAGTGCTGAGAATTTAGAGAGTTTTTATGTAAAGATTGCAACTTAAGTCTTAGTTGATAGGAGCCTATGAATCCATGAAGCAAATAAATCTTCATTTCTTTCCGCAACTTTGAAATGAATATTCTTGTTCATCAGCAAATGAAATCATCTCATTGTGCAGATGCTGGCCCTCAATCACCAGCTGCTCATTTGCGTGATGTCTTTTATAGGATGGGACTAAACGATAAGGTAATGGCTGTCACATTATCTCCTTTCAGTTCCATGTTGGAATGGATATGCAGTCATCACCTTTGAATTTTGTTCTTTCAGGAAATTGTTGCACTTTCTGGTGCACACACATTGGGAAGGTCAAGACCAGAACGCAGTGGCTGGGGCAAGCCAGAGACAAAATACACGGTAATCAATAATTTCGTACATGGTCAGTGATGAGTATTCTATTGAATGGTTGGAATCTACTTTGGTTGTGGAGCATCCTTAAGTTGGTTTTTCTATTTCTGTTATCTGAGAAGCAGCAGCATTAATAGTATTCAAGCTATTATGGTTTTCTATTTTAGGAGCATGTTTGACAGTTTTCCCAGATACAGATGATTTTTTTTTTTTTTTGCACTTGCTGCTTAACAGAAAGATGGCCCAGGAGCACCAGGAGGACAATCATGGACCATTGAGTGGCTGAAATTTGATAACTCCTACTTTAAGGTATAATTTTTGTGATACATGCCTATGATTTGAGCAGTCCTTGATCCTTTTGTCGTGTGATATTGATGGGTGTAGGATATTAAAGAAAGAAGAGATGAGCATCTACTAGTTTTGCCAACTGATGCTGTGCTTTTTGAAGATCCTGTATTTAAGGTGAAACGGATGCTCAAATTTGAGAGATGTTTCTTTTTTGATACTGTGTTTTTTCTTTCTTTGTAAATAAATTCAATGTATCTGCAGGAATATGCTGAGAAGTATGCTGCAGATCAAGAGGCATTTTTCAAAGATTATGCTGAGGCTCATGCTAAGCTTAGCAACCTTGGAGCTAAATTTGATCCTTCTGAGGTTAGTATTGTGTTTTATTGAAAATTGTTTCTTGGCTTGAGTGAGATTTTTCTGCCACTGATTTAACTTTTTGTAAGATCCAGTCATGATCAAATCCTACTTAATATGCTCTCAACTGTTACAGCTGATATCTAAAAATTGTACGGAGCAATTTTGCTTTATTTCTACATTTACGCTTTTTGCCTTGTTCTACCAGTTCTGGAGGCTAACTAGTAAATCATTGTAAAAGCCTCCAAGAACTGATAACAAATTCATTCCATGACGCTCTTGCAAATTTTCTTCTATTTTGTTGTTCTTTGGTCTTCCTTTCCTATCCCTACAGTAGCTTAATTTGATGTTCTTTTTAAGTTTTCCCTCTCAGTTCTCAACAGGATTTTAACAATCGTATAACTAGGTTGGTCATTTTGATCCACGGTTAGAGATCCAGCTGATCCAATCCCATCATATCAGAAGTTTCAAATTAGATCAAATCGGATGAGATCAACTTTATATTTCGAATCCTCTACGAATTGATCCAAATAGAAAATTTTTTAAAATTATAACTTTTTTTTCTTACAAAATGGCTAAATTGGTTATAAAATAGGAATTAGTATAGTTTTTTTATCAACTAATTTTTTAGTTAACGTTAGTCAATTTTGTGAGAAAAGAGATTAAAGTTGACAAAAACCAATCTGATCCGAACTATATAGATAAGTTTTGGATCGCAGTCCACATAGTTTGAATCGAATCGGACTAGATCGGATCGGTTCAGATCAGGGCATTTGAACAGTCCTATGTTATAAGAGTTCTCCTCTTCCTTCGTCTTTCTTTAATCATCCTCGTGTATCCCAGTTATACTGTGTAAATTTGCATGAAGGTGAGTTTAAGGATTGGATGGATATTGCTAACAGCATGCATGGTTCTGAAATCTGTCTGATAGGGTTTTTCCATTGATGAGGATTCCTCACAAGGCCAACCAGAGAAATTTGTAGCAGCCAACTACTCGACTGGAAAGGTTGTAAGCATATTTGTGTTTCTGATTGCTAATCAAAAGATTTTATCCGTTGACTTTAATTCTTCTGAGGGAAACATTTACAGGTTTTTACATGATACATTTTTTTATGATTGCTGCAGGATTAGAAAAACAAGTGTCTTCTTTTGTTGTGCCGTTTGTTTTAATAAACACAAGATGAAGCTATTCCCCAAATCCTGTGAACATGAATCTAAAATTTTGGAAGTCATATTGAAGGAGAAGAATAAAATCAATTAGTGTTACCTATTTGAATTGCAGAGAGAGCTCTCGGAAGCTATGAAGCAAAAGATAAGAGCAGAGTATGAAGGACTTGGGGGAAGCCCAGATAAGCCTCTCCCCACGAACTATTTCCTTAATATTATGATCATAATAGCTGTCTTAGCCATTGTGACATCTTTGATTGTAAACTAAAGCGCGTTTGGGAACTTAAAGGGTGCATGTTCTGTTTTTGATTGTGGGAACCGATTATCGGCACAATGTACAAATTGTGCATAGTTCAGTTAGACCTACTATTACTACTGATTAGACTTCACCAGTTCACCAGTGATTTTCTAAATTAAACTCCAAAACTAAGCAAAGTTGATAGAACTCAAACAAATTTGATAACGCATTGAGCTTCAAATTCTCAACCATATGGTAAACAAAACTACTCTCTAAATTTAACGTATATATTATTGATTGGTGAACAAAACCACTCACTAAGGGAGTGTTTGGTTGGGGAAATTAAATAAATTAATAGAATTTATTTCGTTGCTGGTTGCTTGTTGCTTGTTATAGAGTAATAAAAATAGAAATTTTTTGATGATTGTAGAAAATTTGGTAATTGTTCATTATTTACCTCATCTCTATAATAATTTATCTTTCTCTGGCGGCCCTTTCTACTTTTATGTTTTTTTCTCATCAATTTTTTCTCTCCTCTCATCATTCTATAGTATTTTTTTTCTGTTTTCTCTTTCAGTCTTCTCCATCATCTCTCTTAATTGTTACTTTCCTCTTGCCATTTTTTTTAACTCTATTTTCTCTTTCATATCTCTCCATTATTACTTTTTATTTTATTATATTTCTCATTTTACTTTCTTTCTCATCATGTTATAATATTTCCTTCTGTTTTTTCCCACCCTTTTTTTCTCTTATTCCTCTCTATTGTTTTTTTTTTATTATTATTCTATCATGCTTTTTCTCACTCTTTATTCTCTCTCATTCATCTTTACTATTACTTTTTTTTTCTCATTAGTTCTCTTTGTTCTCATCATTCTATAATGTTTCTTTTCTCTTTCCCTATGGCTTCTCTTTCTCATTTGTCTCTATTATTATTTTCTCTGTCATCTCTTTCATCATTCTATAGGGTTTCTCTTTCTCTCTATCCTTATCTGTTATTTTCTCTTTCATCAATTTTTTCTTATATCTCTCATTATTTTATAATATTATTTTTAAAATATATTTATTAATAAAGGTAAAATTAGAATTTTATCAAGTATCATCGATCACATTAATACTCATTATAAGATTTAGACCAAGTACTAATAATGCAGTGAGGATTTCTATTGTGATTGAACACTTTAATGAAACCTATTGTGATTCTTATTAAAGAATTTGAATCAAGCACTACTTAAATTTAACCGTATTTATTATTGGTTTTAAATCCTTCTATATGTGGAATATATATATGTGTTATATATATATATATATATATATATATATATATATAGCCAGCCTTTTTGGAGAAGGATCTAGTCTTTTGCAGCTGGCTAGGGTACTAGATTAATTTTAGAACCCGCATCTACGGGTTTGTTTGGACAAAGATGTATTTGGAAAAGTTGTATTGGAATGTGTGAAAATTTTGGTGGGTATTTTTTGATAGAAAAAATATTTTGGAGGAAAAAATAGGAAAGAAATTTTTTTAAAATTATGTAAGAGGAATTTAAGTGAATTTAAGTGAAAAAATTTGAATTTTAAATTTTGAAATAAAAATGTGTTTGAATAGGATATTTTTGTTTAAGAATTTACTTATTTGCAAATAGGAATATTTTGTCCAAACGGACCCTACTTCTTCTGATAGTTTATAATTTGAGTGTTTGGTAGTATTTATGAATATGAACAAAAAATGAAAATAGTAAAAATAAAAACATTAACATAGATTTGTAAACATATTAAAATAGATAGAATAAATAATAAATATAATAGAAAAGAGTAATGATAGTGGCAATAGATGAGAAATTTGAAAAAAAGAAGAAGAAGAAGAAGAAGAAGGTTGGCATAGTTTGAATACGTGTAAGAGATTTTTAAATGTACTAATGTAACATTTAAAGGTTAAAAAACTATTAATTCAAATTAAAATAGGAAATAGAAAAATATTTTAAAAATTAAAAATTAATTATTAAAAAGATTTAAATTCATTAAATTTAAATAAAAATACCTGTTTTATTAAAAAAGTGATAACGATATATGTTTTATATAAAAGCCATATAGTGTAATAAAGAATTTCTTGTCAGTGAGTATACTTCTTACTCGGAGGGTGGTGTTGCGGCGTTGCCTTTTGTGTTTTGTCTTTATCCTATTGTTTCTAAAGTCGTGCTGTTTATTCCATTCTATAGGTTTTTTAAAACCAATGCTGGTATATTTGAGTTAGAGCCTGGATACGATTACGAACTAAGGAAGATGTCAGTGATTAAGGGGTTAGATTAGTTGATTAAAAAGTAAGACTTGATAAAAATGGAATGTTCGCATCAAGATATTTTGCATATATATACTTCCTCCGTTCAAAAAAGAAAAAGTTTAATTTTAAAAATTTTATTTGTTTTCAAAAAAAAGTTTACTTTTAATGTGTAATTCATATATTACCTATACTAATAATAATAATGCATAATTTAAATTAAAAAGTATACATTTAATGGTATATTAAATGTTTTGTACTTTGTAACTTGATAAAAGTTATACAAAATCAAGTGGAGTCTTTTTTGGGATGGAAGTAATATTATAAATTATAAAAAAAATTTAAATTTATTAAAAGACATATAGATATATATATATATATATATATATATATGGTTGATTGGGAGGTTTTAAACTTAGGATTTCTTAATTATAATTACTCCCACATCTATTATATTAAAGAAAATTTCTAAAGTTCCTTCGTTTAAATTAATTGGACCATCCACATAATCGATAACTAATAAAATGATGCCACCTCATATATTATCATGTGGTGAAATACACTAAATTATTATTATATACTTTCTCTGTTCCAAAAAAAAATTCACTTTAAAAAAATTTCTTGTCCTAAAAAAAGAATTCACCTTCAAACAAAATTTCTAAAATATCTTTATTGATAGCAATTGTGTATATTCACAATTAAAAACAATTCTGTAATCTTATAAGGTACTATATGGCATTCGAAATCAATTTTATAGGAATTGAAAATTTGTTAAGGTATCGAGAAAATTGAACTATTAATGCCTGAATAAACACGTAATAAATACTCATTACAATGTAAGGATTTGCTTGAAAAAATCAATGTTTTCCATAACAAAATGCATTGTACCACCTGAATTGAATCTTGTACTATCGAATAAAGGACATTGTGCATACTCTTATAAAGTGTTATATGGTATTAAAAATTAATATTGTAAAAAATGTAATTTTTTAAGTACGGTCCATTCTTGTAGATAAAACCAAATTTTGTAATAGCAAAATGAAATGTACACATTTATTAAATACTGTAATGTCAAACAATAAATATCGTATCGTAATCTTAAATGCTATTGTACGGCACCAAAAGACAATTGTATAAGAATTGAAAACTTTTTAAGTATTATCAAAATTAAATTATTAATGTGTCAATTAATACACATTTGTTGGAAAATGTGAATTTTTCTAACAGTAAAATACATTGTATCACATAGTAAATATTTTAATGTCGAACAATGAACACTGTACTGTAATTTTATGAGGTACTATACGACATCAAAAATCAACTTTGTAGGAATTGAAAAAAAATTAAGTATCAAGAAAATTGAACTATTAAAGGTTGAATAAACATGTAAAGAATACTCATTGCATTGTACGTAAAGATTTTTTAGGATAGATCAATGTTTTGTACAACAAAGTGTATTGTACCACCCACGTTGAATATTGTATTGTCGAATAAAGGATATTGTACTTAATTTTATAAAGTATTGTATGGCATTAATAATTAACATTGTAGAAAATGTAAATTTTTAAATATGAACGAAATTAAAGCGTTAACGTGTCTATTTTAGTTGATAAAACAAAATTTTGTACTATCAAAATGTATTGTAACAATGTATAGAATATTGTATTATCAAACAATAAATATTTTACTATGATCTTAGATACTTTTATACAGCACAAAAAAAACAATTGTGTAAGAATTAGAAACTTTTCAAATATCATCAAGATTATATTATTAATGCGTTAAACAATACACGACCATTACTCATGACATTGTAATAATTTAGTTGGGAAAGCTGAATTTTTCTATTAACAAAATGAATTGTACTGCATGCAGTGACTATAGTACTTTCAAATAGCGAACATTGTATCGTAATTTTATATGGTATTATACAATATGTAGGAATTGAAATATTTTTAATATCATCAAAATGAAACTATTAACATGTGAATAAACACATAACAACTACCCAATACACTGTAAGGTTTTTTAGAAAAAAATGAACTTTTTGTACAATAAAATGCATTGTATTACATAAATTTAATATTGTATCATCAAACCAAAGAAATTTTGCTTACTTTTAGAAGGTGTTGTAAGACATTATAAATTAACCTTATAGAAACTATATTATTTTTGTTATCGATAAAATTGAATGATTAAATCATCTATTTTTGTAGGTAAAACCAAACTTTGTAACACTAAAATATATGTATCACACATATTGAATATTGTACTCTCAAACAATGAACATTATATTGTAATCTTAAATGCCATCATACAACACCAAAAAATATTTTTGTAGCAATTGAAAATTTTTTGAGTGGTGTTAAAATTAAATTATTAATGCGTCAGTTAATATACAAGAATTACTAATGACTGTGTAACAATTTTGTTGGGAAAGATTTAATTTGTTTAACAGTAAAATATATTGTACTACATACATTAAATATTATATTATCAAACAATGAACATTGTACCGTAATATTAGATGCTACTATATGGCACCAACAAAAGATTATGTAAAATTGGAAATGTTTTTAAATATTGTCAAAATTAAAATTTTAATACGTGAATAAACACATTACGGCTTTTCATTATATTTTAAGGATTCTCTAAGAGAAATAAATTTGATGTATAATAAAATATAATATGCCACATGAATTAGATATTATACCGTATAACAAAAGACATTGTGCTTGCTTTTAGAAGGAGTTGGAAGGCATTAAAAATTATCCTGGTAGAGACTGTAATGCTTTTGTTATTGTGAAATGAAAGTATTTACGTGTCTATTTTCTTAAGTAATATCAAATTTTGTAAAAGCAAAATGCAATGTATCACGTGTATTGAATAATGTATTGTCGTACATTGAACATTGTACCGTAATCTTAAATACTACTATATGATACCAAAAAACAATTATGTAAAAATTGGAAATTATTTAAGTATCATTAAAATTAAATTATTAATGCACCAATCAATATGCAGCCACTACTTATGACAATGTGACAATTTAGATAGAAAAGATAAATTTTGTTAACAGTAAAATGCATTGTACCACAAACAGTGACTACTATAATGTCAAACAATAAACATTGTGCTATAATTTTATATGGTATTGTCTGGCATAAAAAATCAACCATGCAAAATTGAAATTTTTTTGGCATTGTGAAAATTAAATTATTAACGCATCAGTTAATACACGACCACTACTTATGATAGTGTAACAATTTAGTTAGAAAAGATGAATTTTAGTAACTAAAAAAAACAGTGTACCGCACATAGTGAATATTATACTATTGAACAATGAACATTATACTGTAATTTTATATGCTACTATACGACACTAAAAAACCAATTACGTAGAAATTGGAAAATTTTTAATTACCGTCAAAATTCAATTAGTAATGCATTAGTTTATACACAATCACTACTAATGATAGTATAAAAATTTAGATGGGAAAGAAGAATTTTTCTATCGGTAAAATGCATTTAACTACTCGCAATGAATATAGTACTTTCAAATAACGAACACTATGTTGAAATCTTATACACTATTGTACAGCATATAGGAATAGAAATTATTAAAACATATATTGAATACTATATTGTTAAACAATGAACATTGTACTGTGATTTTAAATGTTATTGTATGGCATCGAAAAATAATTGTGTAGGAATTTGTAATTTTTTAAGTATCGATAAAATTAAATTACTAACGTGCTAGTTAATACACGACTACTGCTCATCACAATAGGAAAGTTTAGTTGGGAATGATGAAATTTTTTAACAACAAAATGTATTATACCGCATGTATTGAATAATGTACTCTCAAATAATTCATAATGTACTGTAATCTTAAATGGTATTGTACTACATCTGAAATCCTTTTGTAGTATATGGAAATTTTTTATATGTATTGCAAAACTAAATTATTAATGTGTCAATTAAGATACAGACACTACTTATGACAATGTACAAATTTATTTGGAAAACATCACATTTTTGAGATAGCAATATACATTGTACCTCATATATTGAATATTATACTCATCAAGAAAAACAAACACTGTACCTACAAACAATTGTATTGTATGGCATGAAAAATGAACATTCTAGATATTAAAATGTTTTAAGTACTTTCAATTTTAAATTATTCGTGTGAATTGATTTATAATTAATACTCATCACAATATTTGGATTTTGTGGGGAGACATTAGTTTTTTAAAAAGTAAAATGCATTGTATCACATGTATAAAGTACTGTACGAGAAAATCATGGATTTTGTACCTAGTCATATATGATATTGTATGACATCGAAAATTTACATTGTAGGAAGTAAAAAAAAAAAAATGTACTAGCAAAAATAAGGTATTTACCTGTAAATAAATGCACAAACACTCCTAATTACTCCCTCTGTCCCAAAAAAAAGAATCCACTGTGGTTTAGGTACAACTTTTTAGTAGTTATTAGGTACAACACACTTAATGCACTAATTAAATGTATAATTTTATATTTTTATTCTTACTTTTTAATTGTGAGTATACACAATTATTATTAGTAAGGATATTTTAGGAATTTGGTTTAAAAGTGAACTCTTTTTTTGGGACAATTTTTTTTTTTTGAAACTGGACTATTTTTTTGGGATGGAGAGAGTATAATGTAAGAATTTTGTTGTTGAAAGATGATATTTTTTTAAAAAAGAAAATGTACCTACCACATGTATTGAGTATTATATCGTTTAAAGTGAACATTGTACCAACTCTTATAAGGTGTTAGTACGACATAAAAAGTTAATGTTGTTGAAATTTAAAAATTATAAAGTATCATCCAAATTAAAATATTTACTCATTAATTAGTATACAACCACCACTCATCACAATCTGAGAATTTTTTAGGGAGAACAAAATTTAAAAACAACAAAATGCATTATACCTTATGTATTGTATGACTTTGAAAATCAACAATTTATTAAGTAGAATTATTTCTAATATCATCACAATTAAATTATTATCTTATCAACTAATATAGAAACACTACTCATGACAATACAAATTTATTTTCAGAAGATCAAA
Organism: Gynochthodes officinalis; assembly: GCA_020080225.1. Classification (NCBI taxonomy): domain Eukaryota; kingdom Viridiplantae; phylum Streptophyta; class Magnoliopsida; order Gentianales; family Rubiaceae; genus Gynochthodes; species Gynochthodes officinalis. The sequence continues at coordinate 709,572 of JAIQDA010000032.1, forward strand.
TTGTATGATACAAAAAAAAATCTATGTACAACATATGTAGAAATTGTACCTTTAGCGGATGCAATTTCGTGGGATCGGCTCAAGCAACATCGGACGTGAGCTAGGGACCACCAGCATGCGTTCAGTTTCTCTCATCTCACGCTATTTGAGATACCCAGTGAAGCCAGCTACCTTAGTCGATAGCATTAGATTAGATTAGTATTGTCCCTACGTTGTAGGATGCAATGTCCTTTTCGGAGGCTTTTGTCTTCCTTTGAAGGTGTTATTTTTCGTTTTAGTTAGTATTGTTGTTTTTTCCGATTTCGTCGGACGTCCTCCTCCTTCGCGGAGGTGCTTATCTTCATGGGTTAGGTTTCAACTAACGCCATGAAGCTCTTTTAGCCTTTTAGGCTATGTACATTTTGCCAATTTGGCTTTGCAATATAACTATCATTTTGGAAAAAAAAAAAAAGTAACAAACATTGTATCGTCATTTTCTCCAATTATGCACGACATGAATAATGAACAATATAGAGGACAATTGTACTGTACCTTTGTTTAATTTAATTGAACCATCCAGTTAATTGATATCCAATATAATAATGCCACATCATATATGATCATATGGTGCAAGATGTAGAGTTGTCTTTACAACCGACAAAGGAACAGAGTTCTCACTCGAAAGAGAGAAGCTTACCACTCTCTAGAGAGAGACCTCACTCTTCGGGCCTTTCTAAAAGGTCAATTTCAAAAAACGTGTTATTGTTATTAAGCCCCAATTCAAAAGCCTTCAAACAATCAACTCAATCAAAAAATAAATAAATAGAGTAAATAAATAATCCTTTAAATTCCAATTTTCCCATGCCAAATTCTTGCCTCCAACTTTGAACAACCCATTCCGCCACCAAAGAACCTAGGTTTTTTATTTTTTTATTTACATATATGGGTTGATTTTCATTATTTTCTGATTTTCTGGTTTACAACTTGTGTTTTTATATCCGTGTTTTGGATTTTGTATGCGAATCTTTCTAGTTTGATCTTTTCTCTATTTGCTTAAGTAGTTTACATCTGTTTATGTATCAAGAATGTGAAATATGCTACATAATGGAGCTTCCCATTGACTAAACTCTATTTGTTTCAAGGGATTATGCTGCAAAATCTAATAATCGTTATCATAATAATAATGACGATTATGAATGATTATTGTTTATGGTGGCAACTTGGCATTTAGAATTGTATAAGAGAATGAAAGTAATTTGAAAACCTATATGACTTTTATGGATTAGTTTGCTCAGCTATAAAAAATTGAGGGTTGTTTTTATTTTTTTTCCTATAATTACATAAGTATAGTTGAGGAACTACCTCGGGGAGCTTCAAGTGTTTATTCTTAGAAGTATATTCCTCCCCATATTATTATGAATTTTCTAGTTAATTTGAAAGTCATGTGTTGGAGTAGTAATTTTCTGGCTTGGGCTGGGTAATGCAGTATATAAGAAGAGTGCAATTCTCATAATTTTCAAAGAATCAAATGCCCCTCCTTGTCCTGTTGAAAGGGGGGAAACAATGGGTTCAACAATCTGAATTCTATTAATGATTGGTCTAAACATTGGAGTCATTAATGAAATAGAGATGGAACTTTTAGTGTTGATCTTTTGTAACTTGGTATAGTTATAGGAAAAAAGTAGCAGGCTTTGCCTTTTTGGTAATTGTTCACAGGTCAAGGCTTCTTATTATTTACTTAAATGTGATACATTGTGATTTGATTTAATTAGTTCTTAGATGTGTTTACTGATCTGATAGACGTAGCTCGATTAATAGACCAAGTGTTTTTCACCATAAGCTTTGCATAATTGGTGTATCACCGAGACAACTGATCAAAGGAAAGTTGGTCTTTTGTCTTAAGCATGAGCTATGATGTATTTAGATTGATTTATCTTGTAAACCAAGATGTGGAAAAACTAGAGAGTTTATTTATTTGTCAAGCCTAACCAATTAATCTTATGCCTAATCTGATTTTTTTTAAAAAAAAAAATTTATTGTCAAGCTAGTTCAATTTAGTCATGGTTTTATGTGTTGATTTTATACTTCTACTTTAGGTAGAGTGCGTACAACCTTCCTTGTGTTAAATCAACAGAAGTTGATTTGGTTTTTCTTCCATGAACTGCAAGTTGACTAGATGCACTAAAAGATTTTCTTCTGAATGGGAAGCTTTAGACTTGAAACTAGTTTTGAGGTTGGTGCAGATCCACAACTTTGGATTAAATTGTTCAAAAATATGGACCCTAGATACACAAGAGAAATGCTGAGATAATTTCTGGTCGAAGCTTTGTGTCTTTTGACTTACATGTGCAGTTGTTTGCTTGTCGTTCCTGTGCATACAAGCGTGTATTGTGCATATTGATATGTATAAGTTGATGTACCTTTTGATTTTTGTGTTTGCAGACATTTGGATAAACAGATTGAGCTCTTAATGGATGCCTATAAGTCAATGTCGAATGAGTTGCATAAACTCTAAGTCTACTTCATTATAATTAGTATTTTGCTTGTTTGTTGTGGTTCTGTTCATCTGAGTCTATTTGCTAGTAAATCACACAAAATGAAGATTAATCAAATAGAGAAGTGCTACTGAATCAATAAATAAATTGTTGTTCCTTTAGCATTATAATGTTACATTTGAAGGATGATAGAACAGAGTGGAGGAAAACTATTAGTACGGAGGAAGAGCAAAGTTCTAATGGTCCCGACTGCCTTTTATAATTTTAGCATTTTTATTTACTTCTTTATCTATTTAGTTATCTATTTATTTTATTATATTTTCTTTATTTTATGGATTTATGTCCTTGGGTTCATCGACCGCCGACCCAACTAGTTTGGGATAAAGGTGATGATGATGATGATGATTTGAAGGATGCTCTTTGGTTTGGCTAGGCCTTAAATTTTAATTCTCTCTCTCTCTCTCGGTTTGTTTGTTTGTTTGTTTTTTTCTTATGTGGAAACCCAGGTGGGGGAAGGATTTCATATGTAAATGTCATGCACTATCTATCTCATTACAGCTTTAGTGAATAAATTATTTAATGCCTATCAAGTTGTTTTGAAGGCATGGAAATAACAATTGATTTAAGGGATTTTGAACTATCATGTTCTTTGCATGTAGAGGAAGAAATGCTGATGCACAAGTTTTATGAATTCATGACAGCCCAAGGTGTTGTAAAAAAGGTACTTTTTGTCTATATTTTTGCACCTTGCATTTCAGTGCTGAAGCTCTTTTATATGATTTGGTAAAATTACAATCTGTTATCCTATAAAATTAGAATCAGCCAGTGTATTGCATGGTTTGTGGTTTGATTCAAACTAGGATACATTGTGTTGAATTTCGTATGAACAGTGAGCCTTTGTTTGTCAATGAAACCAAGCTTTCAAGTTCCTCAAACGAAGAAGCAAAGTTTTCAATTTTGCCTATCTGTAGTTAAGATCCTAATATCACCTGAATGAAATTGGCAAAACACATCTGAATCTTGTTTGAGGTTAGCAATATTACCCTCCTTTCTGTGGGTGAAACCAAAACATATCGTTCAAGTCTACTGTTATCATTACTAAAAGTGTTCCTGTTTCAAACTCAGGACCAGAGCTAGCTTTGTACACGTATAATGAATCTTGTTTGAGGTTACTACAATGCATGGATGTTTCATCCTGTTTGCAAGTCTTGAACATGAAACTTTGCTACTAAAAACTAGAAAACTACAAATGATAAATGAGTTGTTTCCAAGGCATATCATATTTGATTTGGCAGGCCAAGGCCGTGATATTTATATTTAGCATCTTCACTGATGCTTTTCAAGGAAGTTATACTTCCTATCTACCTGTTTTCTTGATTCAATGGGCCTTTTCTATGTGAAGGCTTCTGCTTGTTATTTATTATGCATTTTACATACTCTTCTTGTACTAGGTTTCTGCAATTTTATCCCATGCTTGTGGTCAAAGTGCTCTGTGTTTTTTGATGTATGATCTATGTTTCTAGCAATTTCAAATGATCATCACATATGTAGAAACTTGTGCCCTTAGTTGACTTGGGAGTATCATGGGCTATGCATTCATAATGAGTGTGCAGTTGCTCTTTCCTTTTAGCTTTTTTTCACATTTTCAACCATGCATAATATAACTAATATTAGCATAGAAAACATGCTTGAGCATGTTGACGTGCACTCCAAAAGAGCTTATGTTTCAGGAGGATATTGAAAAAAATCTTCCATCATTGTTGATCAAAACAATATGAAGATGCTAAAGTCATTGGAGGACGTTTCAAAATTTGCCAAACTTTTCAATTCCCTACCACATGAGATATTAAATTCGTTCCATGCAAACAGGTTACTAGACAGGTTTAACTTGGGCGCTGTATGGGATGTCTAATAAGAATTAGAATTGGGTTAGTTTTTATAGAAATTTAAACCAAATCAGTGGGAGTAAGATTATAATTCCAAGTCAATTCGACTTCTCATTAGAAACCAAATATTAGTCTATGTTGAATGATCAAGATTTCCGAACTTTATTCTCATTGATTGATTTTGAATGTCCTTTATGTTACTTAGTCTCAATCTCAACTTGTTTTAGTTTTTAATTTGATGCTATTTCCTTTCACTAGCTATAGATGATAATGATTTGCAGGGTGATGGGGATAGTAACAAAGGCAAAATGTTAGGTGATGTTATAGCTGATAAATAGTAAGTTGTAAATTGGTTGGTAAACCAACACATAGTTTTATGCTTGAAATACATCTGACGCAGTAACAATTTTGGATTTCTCATGAGTAGATTCTACGTAGAATGTTACCTCCCAAGTAATTTAAGGAGCAATTTTGTAATTTTATAGATGAAATTTCAAAGTAATTGAAATTCTACTTCTTTTTATTATTGTTGGTTTGGAGCATAAAATATAGGATACAACCATTGAATGAATATTTAATGCTTCTTTTGTTAGAAATGGTGATATTTTTCCATCGCATGTCTAGAAGAGAAAAAAGAAATTGTTTCTATCTTGTGAATTTTTGGATAAAATATATTTTTAGACCAATATTAATATGCATGTGGTGCATCTCAACTCTTAAAATGCTGTGAAGGTAAATTTAGACCACCAATTAATTAACTCTCATTGTTCAGTAAGTTTTTGAATGTCTTGAACGGCTTGATGAAGTCTTGTGTGAAAGCTGCTACAAGGGCCACTCGCTGATCATCACATCAGATCAGATTAGATTTTCTAAAACAATAATTACTATATCATGGTACAAGTTTAGGTTGGATGGGAGCGGTTATTTTATTAACAGATATCTGATGGTTTAAAATGAAATCAACTACACCCATTGCCCTTACTCTATTATTCTTTATGGTCACCAACGGAATTGCCATGCCACTTCACCATCAGAGTCAGGCATCAGCGGGCATGTAAATTTTACTACAAATGTATCTGGTCATACTCTCCACTAAAGGAGTCAGGCATCAGCAGGTGTGTAAACTTTATTACAAGCAAATCTGATCATTTTAGATACCTGAACTTATATTTTGTCCAAATTTATTATGAAGGAGAAGGAGAAGGAGAAGGAGAAGGAGAAGGAGAAAAGAAACCAAATTATTAGTAATAGATGGTCACTTTGTTAGAGAATTTTTGGATCTTAATTATTCCAAAATCGAAAACCTAGCTGTGTTAATAATTTGTAAAGTACAAATTTCAACAGAGACTAAGTTGACCAAATAATTTTGTTGTGTATTATAATTGGACCAACAAGTTGTTAGCTTCTATGTATTTCCATGGGCTCAATAGAATTTATAGTAGTTTGTATACTTATGATAAATGGGTGGGTTTGGTTGATGATGAGTTGGGTCACTAATGAATTGACATTTTACGGGTCGTTATCTAACCCAATCAATAAAGTTACGAGTTAAATTTGGATTAAGTCAGACTTGAGTTAGGTTGAACCTAATTGACTCAACGGGTTAAAATTATTATTTTAAAATAATTAAGTGGCGGGTAGTTGGTCATTTGTTGTCGACTAGTTACTAATTGAATTTTTAAAATAATATTTTTAACTCGTTGGGTCGATTGGATTTAACCCAACCCAATCCATTAAATTACATTATCCATTTGACTTGTGAACCTTACAGGTTAAAATATTGGATTGATTGAATTAATTTTTAAGTTGGGTTGATTTTTACCATCCCTACGCCTTGTAATGATTCCACTTGATTCTCATATGAAAAGATGAGATTTCCATGTAGGGTTTATATTAATTTTGGATTATTTCACCTTACAAGTTAACTTTTGCGGTAGATTTTCCAAAATCAAGACAAATGGTATCAGAGTTAACCATTATACTCCGACTGTGCCATGATTGGTTAGTGATGTCAGCATTGCAATGTTCGTCCGAGAATAGATGGTGACGTTAGTATTGCAGTGTTGGTGACACCAGCATTGCAATATATGCTCGAGACTAGAGAAAATAAGAATCTAGTACAAAGCCACCTAATGCACAACTATTTAAAGTGTAATGGATTATATTATTCGACTTGATTCCCACATGAAAAATATATAACTTTCATGTAGAGTTTAATGGCCTTTGATTATTCTACCTTATAAGTTAGCTTTTGTGGTGAATTTCCCTAAAAATCATGACACAACCTTTCTTCTCTACTTCCCCACATTCTTAAATGTGGACAGCCGTATACATTTCCCTTATTCCAAGGTTAATCCACTTTTATTTAGTTTCAAAACATTTTCAATGAGTCCATAGTAAGTTATTCCATTTTGTTTGTTTAAGTTCGAATAAAATTTAAAACACAAGAATCTTGAGAGACAAATTCAACATAATAATTTAAAAGATAAAGAACTATATTTCTTTTTGCTAATTCCAAATTTGATCTCTATAACTCTATTTTTAATTCATTGATCACTCATAAATATTTGCTAAACCACTTGGTTTGTATTACATCGGAGTTGTTTATTTAAGTTTGGATAAAAATTGAAAAAACAAAGAATCTGGAGAGACAAATTCAACATAGTAATTTAAAAGATAAAGAACTATATTTCTTTTTGCTAATTCCAAATTTGATCTCTATAACTCTATTTTTAATTCATTGATCACTCATAAATATTTGCTAAACCACTTGGTTTGTATTACATTGGAGTTGTTTATTTAAGTTTGGATAAAAATTTAAAAAAAAAAACAAAGAATCTTGAGAGACAAATTCAACACAGTAATTTAAAAGATAAATAACTATATTTCTTTATGCTAATTCCAAATTTGATCTCTATAACTCTATTTTTAATTCATTGATCACTCATAAATATTTGCTAAACCACTTGGTTTGTATCACATCGGGGATGTTAGGGGAATAAAAAATAATTTTAGGGAGTAGAAAATAATGATAATCAAATATAAAACTGGCCATGGGTAGTAGAGAAAAGGGGTGATTGATTATGGTGAACCACTTGTATTTTAAGAAGAGGATTGAATGATTGTACTATTTTGAAATTTCTTCCCAAGGACAAAACCTAGAGTAAAAGTTAAAATCAAGTACAATAATCATCTTATATTATTATATTGAAGGAGAAGGAAAGATGAAATAATTTATTGCGATTTGCTAGTAAAATTCAAACCTCTAGCCTTTACTCATAGAGTTCAAACTGTTTGTGCTCATCGTTCAGTCTCAAAACCCGTGGTTGAATTTCAAGGAATAAGAAGATTTGGGATTAAGATTAAAATGAATTTAGCTAAATTATATTTACATCCCTTGGTGTTTGATTTATTTGTCAATCAATCCCTAGTGTGTAATAATTATACCTTTGGATGGTCATAGGCAAATTGGTGAGGCAAAGCTAGGGAAGTTAAGAACTTGCCCAACTTGCAAGGATGATCATACTCAAGTTAGCGGGGCAAGTTGGAGCCTTTTGTTTTGCTCATTGCACTTCTTGAAAGTGTGTGAATTGTTGAACCTATTAGTATTGTTGAAACTAGAAAGTCTTAGATGTGAAAGACAATGAAAACCCGATTCGAAGAGATCGAGCCTATTGATGAGTCTCATTTTGGACGTAGTTGAGTTTGACGATCATCAACAATGTCATTTTGTGAAACTTGATTCTATAAAAAAGAAATTATAAAAACAAGTCTTGAAAAAACTTCCAAACAAAATTTTTCGATACGTAATTCAGTTTTTTAGGCTAGAAAAAGGAGTAACTATAAAGTATTGAAAGCTTTTTGTTACTTGGTGTGTCTTGAGGTATATTATTTTAAAGGCATTGTAGTTGAACTTTTATGTTGTTTTATGTGAGAGCTACAATATCCATATTGGTCTGTTGTCTAATTAGCACCATTAAGGTGTCATGTGTGTTGATTAAGTGGTCTTACTTTAGTGATTAGTTTGAGCGGCTCATATGTTGGCCGACATAGCTTATTCTACGTAACCTAAGATACTTTAAGGGGTTGTAGTAGGGTATGTCACTAGTCTCCTCTCTCGACAATGACGGGTGTGAGAACCACTTTTGATGTCATGCAAATTATTTAGAATTTTGTGAAGTTATATAAAATTTAATAATTATAATTATTCGATTTATTCATGAATTTTCATTACTGAATTGATAGAATTAAATTCAATGAACAATTAATAATAGGGTAAAGAATAGATAAGAATGAATTCAATGAATAATTAATAAGAGGATAGTGAATGGATAGGATTGTATTTAATAAATAATTAATAAGAAGGTAATGAATGAATAGGATTGTATTAAAGGAACAATTAATAATAGGTTAATGATGAAATAAAAATAAATTCAATGAACAATTAATAGGTTAATCAGTGATTAGTTAACTCGATATATTAAATTGAAGGGATTTGCGAAAATACATTGAACTAACAATAAATTTGGGGAAAAAGTTTAATGAAGCACGTTAATCAAAGAAAATTAGGATAAAAATGTGAAAGTAATTCTTTGAGTATAAATAGTAGAACAAACTTGAGAGAAAAAGACTAATGAGTTTACTCCCAAGAATAATTACCAAAAATAGAAAAAGGATTATTCTAATTATTGAGTTGATTTCATCTCAAGGAGTTGGAAAAGGTGGAAAACTTTTGATGTCGATATTTTTGTTTAATTCTTATAAAGTAGTTTTTAAACACTTTTATGGAGATTGGATACAACAAAAGTTTTGTAATCCCTTCTATCTATGTATAACAATTTTTGTACGATCTAGTTGAGTTTTGATATCAACCAAATCTTGTTTTCCTCCATCTTTTTGAGTACGCATCTAAGGAACATAATTTCTTGAATTTCCACAAGAAAGAAAATTTATGTTTTTCTATCTTTTTTATAGTATATTTTATGACAATCTTTATTGATTTTTTTCCTTTATACAACTATGCCGAGTTCATTATGTATATGTATAAATATTGTGTTTGTTATTTGAATTGTAACGTGATTGGTTGACCCGATTTATTTGGGAGTTTGAGCCATAGTCATTAGTAGATTATGAGTTGGTTGGGAAGGTATTTGGGTTGATAGTCAACTTTGAACCTCTATGACACACCTCTTGGATAGAATTAAAAAGTTTTTAATTTTGTGTGATCTAGACTATTTCGATAATATTTTGGATATTGTCAATTGATTGATGATGTAATAAGGTTGTTTTAAACATTCATGCGATCTGCATGAGGAGATAAGAGTGACACTAGAATTTGTGGTACAATATATATGGTATAATGCTTGACTATTATTTTGGAATATTTTTCTAGGTAATGAATTAAATTACATTACGCATGATTACCCACTGGGCTATTATAACTTCTATGTTTTTTTTTGTTCCATAGGATATTATCGAAAAGTAGTAAGGGTAATTCAAGATATTACAGATGGTATGAAATGTTCAAAAACTAGTATTTGTATTTTCGATATATTATATGTAATAAGTGACTTTTTGGTCACTAATGGATTTATATCACTAATGCAATAAATTTGTTTATTTTAAATTCTAATGTTATTAGTTTTTTGTTTGAAATGTAGAAATTTATTAAGTATTAGAATTTGATGAAATTGGGTCGTTACAATTATGGCATCAGAGCTTTAGTCATGATTACCGAGGATAGGATCCCTGGACAATAGGAAAATTTTATGAATTTATCTAATATTGAGTTGTTAGATGATGTAGGTAATTGCAGACTTAAGTAAACGTACAATGCATTAATGTTTAGGTGAGAAAGATGCTCAATTTATGTATATGCCCCATATTTTTTCGAGTACCTACCCCAACAATGTAGTGAAATAAGGTAAAGAAAGAGAGGGATTGCATTAGTAATAATAACATTAGAATTTAAAAATAATAATAATAATAACATTAGAATTCAAAAGAAATAAAGTTATTGCATTAGTAATATCAATCCTTTAGTCACCAAAAGTTACCTATTACATATAATATATCCAAAATACAAATACTAAATCTTGGACATTTCACACCACCTGTGGATATCATGAATACCTTTCATACTTTTCAGTGATACCTTTTAGAACCCAAAAAAGAAGAAGATAAAAGTGTGAGCTATAATAGCATAGTAGGTAATCATGTACATATGTAGCTTAAATTCATTACCTAGGAAAATTTTCCAAAACAATACACAAGCGTTCACATAAATTGTAAGAATAAAGTTGGATTGATAAACACATATATTGTACCACAAATTCTAGTGTCACCCTTATCTGTTCAAATAGATTGGGTGCACGTTTTAAATAACCTCATTGCATCATCAATCAATTAACAATATCTAGAATATTATCGAAATAGCCCAGACTGCATAGATCTAAAAACTCCTTAATTTTATCAGAGGGGTGTGTTATAGAGGCTTAGAGTTGACCATTAGTCAAAATACTCTTTGGACCAACTCATAGCCAACTAATGACTAAAGCTCAAACTCCCTGATAAATTGGTTTCACAAATCAAGTTACATTTCAAATAAAATGCACAACATTTACAGATATAAATAATGAACTTAATTTAGTTGTATAAAGGAAAAAATAATTTTAATAAAAATTGTTATAAAGTTTACTGCAAAAGGGCTAGAAAAACATAATTATTCTTTTTTGCAAAAATTAATGAAACAATGTTCCTTAGATGCCTACTCAAAGATATGGAGAAAAACAAGATTTGGTTGATACCAAAACTCAACAAGATCATACAAAAATCATTGTATAAAGATGGAAAAGATTACAAAACTTTTGATATGTCCAATACCTATAGAAGTGTTTAGAAGCTACTTTACAAGAATTAAACAAAAATTTCCACATCAAAAGATAAACACATTTTCCAACTCCTCAAGATGAAACTAACTTTAGAACTAGAATAATTCCTTTTCTCTCTTTTGGTAATTATTTTGAGTAAAATTAGTAGTTGTTTTCCTCAAGTTGTTCTACTATTTATACGCAAAAAATTCACTACAAAAAAATCGGTCTTTAGTCACATAGTCAAATGGTCAATAAAAATATAATAGTCGTCACAAATAGGATTTGGTGACCAAATCCCTATCGTCATATAGTGGTGAAAGATGCTTCGTCACTAATACATATTCGTCATCAAGTTGGTCATAAATTGGTACTAGTTGATGACCACAAACTGCCACCACGCTCTTGGCGGCGATGTAAAGTAGTTACTAAAACATGACAATTTTAGTTATTGATAATACATGGTGGTCACAGAAAATAGTGATTGGTGACCACTTTTGGTCACGACATATGGTGGTCAAGGTACTGGAAGAAGGTGAACACCATTTGTGACCATCTAAATTTGTCAACAAATGACCATTATTAGTAACGAAATATTGTTGTCAAAGTATTGTTATATGGACAACCAATAGTAGCCACATTGTTTTTTCACCAATTTGTCATTAAATTTATGATTTGTGACTAATTGTCCATGCCACAATAGTTGTCATTATTAATTATCGAAGTGGCATATAATGTCATGATTGATGATTGATGAATGACGATTTTTGTGGTTAATAATAATGTGTTGGTAACGAAATTCAAGTCGTCTCTAATATCTTAAATGCAGTATCAACCCATCCAAACAACATCAATATTGAAATACAGCATTTCCTAATTTGTTCGAATCCAAACATTGACATTAAAATATAGTATCAAATAATCCAATCTCTTAAATGCAGTACCAAATGAAATATAACATTTTTCAATTTTTTCGAATCCTATGTTTTCCAATACACCTATCCAAACAACATCGACATTAAAACTAGCAATACAACATTAAAGTACGTACAATGGAACAACATACCCACATAAAGTATTCATCAATAGATAAAACTAATATATCCCCACAAAATACAACAGTTATATCATTTACATGACAAAAGAGTTAGGACAATGTCAACCTAATTGATGAAGATAAGGGGATCGCCAACGCCATAATGGAGAGAATGACGTACAAGTCGTGCATGATCAAGTGCCTATACCCACAAGTCGCTCTCACGACCTTTTACGTGACATGAGTGGTCCAATGACGAGGTCACGCAAAGGAAAATGCAAGGAGCTTTGGCTCAACTCATATGTGAAGTACATGCCAAGGAGGAGAAACTTCTTCAACATGACCGAGTCGTTAATGTACTAAGTGTTGTGGACAATCCATAATTTCGGTCATGTAATCATTTATTTTATTTTATTTTATTTTGGTCTAGTAGTTATTTCTTTTATGTGTTGGAATAGGATTTATTTATTAAGTCGATCTAGTTGGGTTAGGATTTAATTATTTATTTAGTGAGAGGGCTGAATTTGTCAATTAAAGGCAAGCAATCCAAACCCTAGTGGTCTTTGAATTAGCTTGGCCACACTTGTATCTTATTTAAAGGCTATTCAGCCACTTTGAATACAACTTAAGAAAATTACAAACCTGAGAGCCTTACGTGCTTTTCTTCCATTCTAAGAAAGAACTTGTTTGGGTCTATTCGAGAGTCGATTAGATTCAATTCAAAAGCTGAATCCTTGAGTTTCTTTCTCTCAAGGTTTTGTGCGTACTTCTTGGTTCCGTTAGGTAGCTTCAAATCGTTGGGGTTTTGGGGTATTGCTCGGGGTTATAGAGGGCTATAGCGTGGTTCAACCCACAGTTGGGTTGGGTGTTGCCTCAAAGAAAGCAAATCCAACAAGAAGGACGGTTCGGGAACCTACAACTCTGGTAAGATTTGGGTTTTACTCCTATTGGGGTAAGGTTCGTATCAGTTTGGTATCAGAGCTTGCCTTTGGGTTGCTCTTCTTTGTTGTTCATATCCCTTGTTCTATATTTTTTTCGAGTGTTCTTATTATTCTTACTCTACCTGTGCTCCAAAAAAAAAAAAAATTGAATCTTGTGGCTGCTGCTATTGTTATTCTGTTGGGATAAAAAAAAAACGCAGAAAAAAAAAAACAGCATCATTGGAAATTTGTCTCAGCTAAGAATTCCCGTACTTCATTGCCACATAAACTTACAAGAATTGTTTCCGCTTTTTGGCTTGGATATTTGAGCCGAAATTTTTCAGGGAATCAAAACACATGCTGAAGAATTTTTGAGAATTTTTCTGGAATTTTTGGAATTTTTCTCGATTTTTTGAGCCTTGATTTCCGTGATTACTGAGAATTCCCGAAATATCATTGCCTGGTAAACTTGCAAGAATTGTTTCTGCCTATTGGATTGGAGATTTGAGCTGAAATTTTTCAGAGTATCAAAAAACATGCTGAAGAACATTTGAGAATTTTTCTGGAATTTTTGAAATGTTTCTCGATTTTTTGAGCCTTGATTTCCGTGATTACTGAGAATTCCCAAAATATCATTGCCTGGTAAACTTGCAAGAATTTTTTCTGCCTATTGGATTGGATATTTGAGCTGAAATTTTTCAGAGTATCAAAACACATGGTGAAGAATATTTGAGAATTTTTCTGGAATTTTTGAGAATTTTTTTTGGAATTTTTCGTTCACCCTATTTCTGCAATTTGTGCAAAATCAGTGTTCTGGTTTCTTCTGAATCTTATTGTTTCTTTTTGTGTGCCTATCATTCTTTGACCTCTAAATTTCTTGTTTGCTTTGAATTGAGTTTAATTGCTTAACCTGGGGGGACTTTTGAGCTTGTCTTGATTAGAACTTCAGGAAAAGTGCGGAGTGGAGTGAACTACTCATCAACCCTACTACTAAAATCTGAGTGTAGCCTTTATTGGTGTGTGAATTACTCGGGTTATTGGTTAGGGGAAGTGAGGTAGGCTGTTTTTGGAACTAATAACTGTGCAGGTTTTAAGTTCTTTCAAATGGCGACAAATCCGGACCAAAAGAGACAAGAGGAGATTACAGTTGATGACACCTTGAAGGCGCATTCTGCCGATCCGACAAATCAACACCCGATTAGATCATCTTGAGTTATCTGTGGCGTCCTATCAAGCGCCCTCAATAAAGATATTGGTTCTACCAAGACCCGAATCGTGAATTTGGTCGACCGAGTTGTTACCAAGGAAAGAAGAAGAAAACTAGAAAAATGGAGTCTTCAAGTTTAGAAAATACGGAGGAGGAAACCGACTTCAATTCAGATCCTTCAAGTTCAAGTGAAGATGATGATCACAATACTAGAAGAAAAAGAAGGGGCAAAGACGGTTTCAAGACAACAATCTTGCCAGATAAAATCAAGATACCGAATTCCATGGCAAGAATGATCCTAAGCATACATGGACCGGGAGGAGAAAGTTGATGTAATATTTGACATCCATGAATATTCCGAGAAGAAGAAGGTTAAACTAGCGGGTAGAGTTTTACGGACATGCCTCAACATGGTGGAGAAAATCATGCGTAAGCAAGAGGAGATGAAGAGACCAGTTGTCTTCTTGGGTTTCTCTCAAGAAACTCATGAGAAAGAGATATGTCCCACCTCATCACAAGAGAGATCTGCTTCAAAAGCTCCAAAGCTTATCTCAAGGGAGCAAATCGGTAGATGAATATTACAATGAGATGGAGCAAGCCATGATGAGAGCAAATGTGGAAGAAGACGAAGAGACCATTATGGCCAGATTCATGAATGGGCTTAACCGAAGTATAGCTCATCTAGTGGAGTTGCATCACTACAACGACCTTAATGAATTGTTGCAAATGGCGTTGAAGGTAGAAAAGCAACTCAAGAAAACCCCTCAAACTATGAGTAATACACCACCACTACCTCCATGGCAACGCAACACCAACAACAATCGGCGATTTGGCAGTTCGAATCCAGCAAAACGGACTGGTGGTCCATGGAAAGGAGCCTCGAGCTCCAATGGTGGAGATGGGAAGAAGTTTACACCACAAACTTCTTCAAAGGTAACTAGCTCCAACACTTCATCTAGTTCAGCTTCTAATAAGTCTAGTGCTTCGCTCAATGTTTTAGGTGCCTTGGCCGAGGACATGTAGCTTCTCAATGCCCTAATTCTCGAGTTATGGTGGCATTGGATGATGGAACATACAAGAGTGAAAGTGAAGGAGATGATGAATCGATGTCGACATGCCACTTCTTATTGAAGAAGATGACGAAGAATGTGAACCACAACCTCAAGAAACCGAATGTTTGGTCACATTGAGAGCACCGAGTGCTCAACCGATTGAGGAGATTCTCAAATCCAACGCAATAATATTTTCCATTCTAAGTGTTACATTAAGGATACGTGTTGTATGCTTATTATTGATGGTGGATCTTGCACTAATTTAGCTTCTACTTATCTTGTAGATAAGTTAAAGTTGAGACTACTCTTCATCCCCTACCTACAAGTCGCAATGGATGTACGATGGTGGCGTGTCCCGTGTCACTAGGCAAGTAATGGTAACTTTTAGAATTGGCAATTTATCTGATCAAGTGCTTTGTGATGTGGTTCCAATGCAGGCTAGTCATAAACATTTGGGACGTCCCGTGGGAGTATGACCGCATGCCAATCATGATGAGAGGTCCAACAAGTATCACGTAACCAAAAATGGTAAGAGTTACACTCTAGCGCCTTTACCCCCAACCGACATTGGTGAATTCCAAAGACAACATCGGGTCAAGCATTCAGAATGGGTACAAAAGGTGAAAAAAGTTGAAGGCATCAAGACTAACACTCAATCCGAAGATATCAAGGAGGCCGAACCTCACAAAACTAGCTCGGATAGGTCTACTTCAACTACAAATGGTAAGGCTGTTGTGAAATGTGAAATAGGAAAGCCTTCCAAAGAAAGGGTAAAAGGTAGTTTTTATGCCTCAATGCAAGATGTAGATAGAGCTTTAAATGCACATTGTGACTTTGTTTTGATTATGTTTCAAGAAGCTTTATTTACTACTGATGAACTACCTAGCGACTTGCCTTTGCAAGTCAAATATGTTTTGCAGGAATTTGAGGACGTGTTTGGACGATCTTCCTAAAGGGTTACCGCTTTGAGGATTGAACACCGTTGACCTCATTCCCGAGTCGTGATTCCCAACCGCCACTATAGAGCAAATCTCGAGGAAACGCGAGCTACAAAGGCAGTTGAGGCGTTGCTTGAGAAAGCCCATGTGCGCGAGTGCTTGACTCCGTGTGCAGTTCCGGTTATTCTTGTCCTCAAAAACCAAGGCACGTCGACAATCTGTATTGATTGTAGGGCAGTTAATAAAATTACAATCAAGTATAGACATCCCATTCCACGCCTAGATGATATGCTTGAGGAATTGCATGGTTCAAAAATTTACACTAAAATTGACCTTAAGAGTGGATATCATCAGATTAGGATTAAAGAAGGTGACGAATGGAAGACTGCCTTTAAGACTAAGTTTGGCTTGTATGAATGGTTGGTCATGCCCTTTGGATTAACTAATGCACCTAGCACATTCATGCGTTTGATGAATCATGTACTTAGGCGCTTTATAGGCAAATTCGTTGTTGTATACTTTGATGATATTCTAATTTATAGCGAGAACTTGGATGAACATGTTGTGCACATTAAATCTGTTCTAAGTGTCTTGCGTGCTAATCATTTGTATGCCAACTGAAAAAGTGTACCTTTTGTGTGGAAAGTGTTGTTTTTCTTGGTTTTGTGGTTAGTCCCAAAGGTATACAGGTTGACAAAGCAAAGGTTGAGGCAATCACCTCCTGGCCGAGACCAACAACTGTGCATGAGGTGAGATATTTTCATGGTCTTGCTTCTTTCTATAGGAGGTTTGTTAAAGATTTTTCTTCAAAAGCTGCTCCACTTAATGAACTTGTTAAGAAAGATGTTAAATTCAAGTGGGGTAATGAGCAAGAAAAGCGTTTAATCAATTGAAGAGAGATCTTACATCGCCTTCCTGCTTTAGCTCTACTGATTTTAACACTACTTTTGAGCTTGAATGTGATGCTTGTGCAGAGTATAGGTGCCGCTTGAAGCAAGGGGGGCGCTCACTAGCTTACTTTTCTAAAAAATTGAGTGGTGCTGCTCTTAACTATGCAACTTACGATAAGGAGCTCTATGCAGTTATTCGGGCTTTGGAGACATGGCAACACTACTTGATGCCCAAGGAGTTTGTCATACATTCGATCATGAATCTTTGAAGTATCTGCATGGACAAGGTAAGTTGAGCAAGAGGCATGCTAAGTGGAGTTCATTCCCGGAGACATTCCGTGCACGTAATTAAATACAAGCGAGGTAAGGAGAATGTTGTGGCCGATGCACTCGCGAAGGTCTGCTTCTCTTAAGTTCTTTAAACACTAAGCTTTTAGGATTTGAGTACATGAAAGATTTATATGCTAATGATCTTGATTTCTCTAGTGTTTATGCGACTCAACAAGGAGCCTTTAATAAGTTTTATAGGCACAATGGGTTCTTGTTCCAAAATAAATTGTGTGTACCTAGTTGTTCACTTAGGGAGTTGCTTGTTCGAGAGTCTCATTCGGAGGTCTCATGGGTCACTTTGGCGTTTTGAAAGCGTATGATATTTTAATTGAACATTTTACCGCCTAACATGAAAAGAGATGTAGAAAAGCTATGTAGTTCGTGCATTGAGTGTCGTATGGCTAAGAGTACATCTCAACCTCATGGGTTATATACTCTACTGCTCCTTTATGCCTTGGTGACCTTTCGATGGACTTTGTGCTAGGATTCCCGAGGTCACAAAAGCGTAAGCATTCAGTTTTTGTAGTTGTGGACCGTTTTTCTAAAATGGCTCATTTTATTCCTTGCAGGTAATCCGTCGATGCAAAGCATGTTGCTGACTTATTCTTTCCAGAAGTGGTTCGTTGCATGGAGTGCCACGAACCATCGTGTCGGATCGCGATGTCAAGTTCTTGAGCTACTTTTGGAAGACGCTTTGGGGAAAGTTGGGTACGCCGTTGCAGTTCTTCACAACGGGTCATCCTCAAACGGATGGTCAGACTGAGGTAACGAAGCGAACTCTTGGTACTTTATTGCGTGCATTGATCAAGAAGAATCTTAAAGGTGGGAAGACCGCATTCCAATAGCTGAATTTGCATATAATCGCATCGTTCATTCTACTACGGGTTATTCACCTTTTGAGATTACTTATGGTTTTAATCCATTAACCCTCTTGATCTAGTGCCATTGCCTAGCAATGAGCAAGTTAATTTAGATGGTGCAGAAAAGCAAAATATGTTCGTGACTTGCATGAGAAGGTGCATCTTGATTGTCAAGCGTAATGAACATTATGCTCAGATAGCCAATCGCGGGAGGAGGCAAGTTACGTCAACCGGTGATTGGGTTTGGGTGTACATGCGCAAGGAACGGTTTCACTCAACAAAAGACAAAGTTGCATCCTCGTGGAGATGGACCATTCCAAGTGGTGGCACGATAGGCGACAATGCCTATAAGCTAGACTTACCGGAGATTATGGCGTTAGCGCAACTTTCAACGCGTCGATCCGTCCCTTTCACGTTTGATTTAGACTCGAGGGCGAGTCCTCTCGTGGAGGAGGGACCGATGAAGATAAGTGATCGCCAACGCCATAATGGAGAGAATGACGTACAAAGTGCATGATCAAGTGCCTATATCCACAAGTCGCTCTCACGACCTTTTACGTGACATGAGTGGTCCAATGACGAGGTCACGTACAAGGAAAATGCAAGGAGCTTTGGCTCAACTCATATGTGAAGTACATGCCAAGGAGGAGAAGCTTCTTCAACATGACCGAGTCGTTAATGTACTAAGTGTTGTGGACAATCCATAATTTGGTCATGTAATTTTTTATTTTATTTTATTTTATTTTGGTCTAGTAGTTATTTCTTTTTTATGTGTTGGAATAGGATTTATTTATTAAGTCAGTCCTAGTTGGGTTAGGATTTAATTATTTATTTAGTGAGAGGGCTGAATTTGTCAATTAAAGGCAAGCAATCCAAACCCTAGTGGTCTTTGAATTAGCTTGGCCACACTTGTATCTTATTTAAAGGCTATTCAGCCACCACTTTGAATACAACTTAAGAAAATTACAAACCTGAGGGCCTTACGTGCTTTCTTCCATTCTAAGAAAGAACTTGTTTGGGTCTATTCGGGAGAGTCGATTAGATTCAATTCAAAAGTCAATCCTTGAGTTTCTTTCTCTCAAGGTTTTGTGCGTACTTCTTGGTTCCGTTGGGTAGCTTCAAATCGTTGGGGTTTTGGGGTATTGCTCATGGGGTTATAGAGGGCTATAGGCGTGGTTCAACCCATGTGTTAGGGTTGGGTGTTGCCTCAAAGAAAGCCAACAAGAAGGACGGTTGGGAACCTACAACTCGTAAGATTTGGGTTTTACTCCTATTGGGGTAAGGTTCATCACTAATGATGTCCTAACACAAAAGTATAAGTATCCAAAGTTAATGACTCACCAAAAAAACATTTCTTAGCCTACAAAAGTACACAACTAAAGTTTAATTATCCACTATATGTCATATAGAATCGAAAGGAACATTTTGAACACCAACCAAAACTATCATACTCCATGCGAACAGTCCAAGTAGCATCCACTCCATGTGGTGGAAGATGAGTCACTGCAAACATTCCATAGAAACATCAATGAAAATCAAATAAGTAAGCACTTGAGCAAAAACACATACAATGAAGTTAGTATTGAATTTAAGAAACACCAAATACAAAATAATATTAGAAATTATGAAGTTACTATTGAATCACAAATGTTTCTAGTTTCTTTGCTACAACTATAGCGGAAGCAAAAAAGCTAGAAAAATTTGCAAAAGCCAAAAGACAAATCTAGACAGATGAAAACAAAGTGAAAAGTCAAAAGGAATCTTAAGAATAATAGACTCTCACTTGAAGGGTAATATCTATAGTTATATACTAGTGCTACTTAATAACTGCAAGTCATTGCATTTAGTTGGAGTTTGTTCCTTCCAATTTTCATCCAATCTAAGATATGTAATGGAACCAGAAACCAAACCATTTGAGAATTGTGTTGAAATGTCATGAAGTGGGTAAACAAATATATTAAGCGTCATAATATCAACAGTGTTTCATTTGCTAAACTATTTCTACATAAATCGATAGACTGGCCTTGGCCCTTCACGTTCAACATTATCAACATGAACATGAGACTAGTCAAAAACATAAACAATGAAGAAGGGGTCACATCACATTAACCAAACTCAGTAACATTATTTGTGTCTTGATATACATACACACATACAGATATTAATAATAAGGGAGTGATCATCAAGACATTGTCCCAATCCATTAAAATAAACATATGACACTCGCAAAAGCTTCAACAGCAGCAACTATAATAATCAAAACCAGATTCAATTCAACAACAATAAACATTTAAACTGCAATAGAAGTGTGAGTTAACTGACACTCAAAAAATCAAGAGCAGGAGCAGTATAACAATAATGTGAGCACATGGAGACCTATAACAACTTAATTTTCAAAGATATATGAGCCACTATCACTTCAGCTATATATCAACATTTGAATCTAACAAACACCAAATATGGAATAATAGAAAGCAAACTCACACCTTTTTAATGTCCACTCAACTAAGCTAGGTGCTCCATCATCAAATCCATCTTTGCATTTGTTTGGGCTTGTGGTCCTTCAATACAGCCAGCTCAATCATCATTCCCTCAACTCTTGCTTCAACTTCTTTAGCACTTTTCCTCTCTTTTAACTCGTCTACTTGCAACTTCTCAGATGCTAGGATCTGTTTCTTTGGAGCAGCACAACCTCTAAGATGGCCACATATAGTATCATTTATTTTTCTTGGCATATCTTAACCGGTGTCTTCGTCATAGTAGCCTGCATTTCTCTCATATTCTTCTACAATTGCTGAAAATATTATAAATAATTACAATATTCGTAGTGTAACATGAAAGTCAATGTAGAACTGAAAAAATATACATATAATTATCACCAATTTAATCACCATAAATCTAAACAATTGAAATTTCTCTTAAAAATGATAATGAGACTGCCAAATTCAGTAGTACTAATGAAAGAATCAATTTTATATTTAAATGTATCACAAAATGAATGTTATCATAATATAACCTAGTCCACTATTTTTAAAACCAAAAACCTAAGTCGATCCTCGCCAATTTAATTAACAAAAATTTAAATAACAAAAATTTCTTTGGAAATGATGATGAAACTACAAAATTTAGTTGCGGTCATGAAAGAATCAATTTTTCATACACATTATAAAAGGAATAATGAATCAATTAAATAAATTACCCTACTAAGACAAGTCAATACTAGCAACTTAAATAACTGAAATTCCTATCCAAATGATGATGAAATTGCCAAATATTCGATAGTACTGGACAAAGAATTAATTTTTACATCTATACATTATAAAAGGGATGTTAATCATTTACATACCAAAATATCAGCAGTCTTATCATTGGCCATTTCCCCCTTTTTTTTTGGAATAATGAGCAATCTCATACGCATCAATGACTTAAACTTCTCTACCCTCCATCATAGCCTAACCAATATCAATAATGACATAATACAATCAGTAACAAATTTTAACAATTTCTTTTTATTTTAAAGTAGAGATCATGAAATACATATTACTCCATGTATTGTCCTTGCAACTGACTTTCACCCAATTGTGCATGGTGCGGTATTTTTGCTTGATTTTCTTGTTTTTTTGCTCTTTTCTCAGAGGCGGACAACCAACATTATTAAATGAGTTTGGTAATGAAATTTGGTGCAAGGAAAATAGAAATTCCAAGGAAACTAGTCCACAATATTCAGTGACCAGAAAGTCTTTCGACGCCAAGTGAGCACAGAGAATCTTTCAATCTTCAACACTAATATTATCCAAGGTATGCTGCTTAGCCTCTTCTTTTGATAGGTATTTCTGATTGGTTCATGAGCTGCCTATTCATGACCTGTGCTGAAGACTCACTACCATCATAGGTGGTGTTTATCTACCATGCACACAACATCCAAAATTACAAAACATTTAATCATGCACCAATTACCAAATTGCAACTAAATTTATGTGCAAAGAATAATGTAAGTGATTATACTGTGGCTTTTTTGACAATGTGATTTTACACTTTCTCGGACTGTTGCTTCCAACTTCTCCCATCTAATATAGCATTCTGCCCCATTACACAGCCAGCCTCAGTGATGACATGCTGACTAGATTGGTTCACAATGCAACTAGCATCTACATTGATCTCAAAATTCATAGGTTCTTTTGGGTTTCGCCTATTTGCTAACCTTATGTTCATGGTAATGCCCCTTCTTTTGATGCTGCCTGTATTCAGAAAAGAAAATATCAACCAATTAAACAACCATAACAGCTGTTGTTTTTCAATAGTGTATAAGCAGTCAAACCATTCTTCTCACATTAAGAACAACATTTTTAGACACAATAAGCAAATTGCTAGCCATATTTCATATATTGTGCTTTTGACAAAAGTAACATAACTAGGAATGAAAAAATAGCATCAACAATTTAGTTGTCTTACCTTTAGTCATATCATTTTCTTCATCTGCTTCACCATGCTCGTTCTCCACCTCATGTGATTGATGGGAAGATGATGGAGTTCGAAGGTTATTGTCATTTGTTGGAGTTGATCCCAAGTTCAGCAGTCATCTAACTTCTATGCTCCTTCGCACACTCTTAATGGGCATAAATAGCATGTTGTCACTAGTTTCTGTCAAGGGTCAAGTGCTCATTCTAGGTGAGGCACGAACACCACCAATTTTTTCTTCATCCCTAAGTTGGAAGCCAATTGAGGTCTTGAATAGAGTGAGTCTAGCACTCCTTCTGGGTGAGAGTTGTGGCCTATTTTATTACTAGCAATGAAAGTGACATTTTTTTATATTCCTTTTCTGGGAGATTTTGAGAGTACTAGCTTTTTTCCTAATCTCTTTCCAGGTCCAACCATGTCCTATATTCAGTGCACATAATAAATCAAATCAAAGTGACATACTTATGAAGCTATGGTCCATAAGTACAACAATATGCATGACATTTCATAATAAATACACATAAAAAATTGATATGCATTACTCAATCATCCAAAAAATTTATATGCAAGCATAAATTACAGTAATACTAAATAATGAAATTACAGTTAAATGTAATGAAATTTTAACATCAAGCATGAAAGTTAATGCACATATAAAAAATGAATAAAGCAGGGGTTTACCAAAGGAATAAGTAATATCTTACACACCTTGGTTTCAACTAAAATGTTATTTCAACTGAATTGATGTTATTACAACCTGCCAGGAAATGTCATTTTCAGTTCAACATTCCATGGAAATACATCAAAGACAAGACCTGAATCCAACAAAGATAATCAGACAAGACATGCAAGCAAACCGTGAAATTTGCAATTAAGTTAATGACAAATTGGAAGAATCTGTGCAAATTAAGTATGCAAGCAAGTAAGCATTGCGGGAGTACTACAAAATTAAAAGATCGACGAGTTGGTTTCTACTCCTTTTACCCTTCAATAATTTGGCGGTTGCCGAATGGAATGATCGATGAATTGATCAACACAGAGGGGCTGAGTTGAAGTAGTGGAAAATCCTGAATGGAGTACAGGAGAACGACCAACGAACAAAACCTTGATTGGGGTTTGTGAGTGGGATGTAGTGCAACAGCCGAAGCTCGCCAATTTATTAAGGGGCGTTTAACAAATATCTAATGAACAAAATTGAAATGATTCTAGAACTATTAAAGCAAGCAACAGAAAAATAAAGAGTAAATTAACTGAATATTAATTATTTTTCAAAATTAAAAAATATTGTTCTATTTGAAAAAGTTCAAAATTTACTGAAATCTACATTTGCAAAATCGACTTCAAAGTCGATTTTTGCAAAATTGATTTTGAAGTCAATTTCTAGATGGAAATTAGAAGCAAAAGAAAAGGTCACAGCTTTAGAATCTATAAGTTTGATTTTCATTGATAATTGAAGTTTCTTTGTAATCATCCAGAGACACTTGAGGTAATGGAACAAACTCACAAAGTACTTTAGTTGGTTAAAATTGGAGATGTTTTGCAAGTTGGGTCTAAATTAGGGAATTCTATTAGAAAAACCCATTCTAGCACTAGATCATTTAACATGGAAGACTCTTCAAACCAAATCGTTCTCTACAGGAGAGCAGAAATTTAGAACATAGAGAAGACTTGTCAACAGCCTTTTTTTTTTGCTTTTGAAATTGGGGGGAATTTCAATAAAATTGATGCTTCAGGTAGTAACCTAGTGCTAAACTTTCTCCACCATATAAGCAGAAGATTAGTAGAGAGGTGTGCATCTGCTAGGGGAAAATGGGAGGAGGAAGGAAATAGAAACAAAACAAACAAAAGGAGCCAGTATACCATAAATATTAGAACAAATATATAGGTAAAGGTACCCGCATTTCCATTTAGCCCATTTCACAAACACTTCATATGCACACATTCCAACAGTCAGCCTCCCACAAAACTAGTACACCAACCACTAATCAAAATCAGTTACCACCACAACCAACAAAACCAACAGCCATAAGGGTAGTTAGCACCACAACCAATAAAACCACCAGCCCTAATTGGGAAAATATCATATATAGCACATTTGACTTGTCCATTATCAAATATAGTAGCAGCCCATTTGTCTTTACAAATATAGCAAGTCAAGGGTGTTTGACCAACTGAAATGACCAAAAAACCATTCTATGTGGAGAAAGACGTTAGACAAACATTCCCGCGTATCTTCTGCCTAGTCTGTAACGGTTTTAATCGCCAATTAGCATTCATCATCCACTGAATCAACAACCCAGGTGACCGAAATAATTTCAGCTTCTATGGCTCAACCACGGCATGCAGTTGAAGAAGGAAAAAAAGCCCGATCGAGTAGCGGGCTTGGTGAAAATTTTCATCTACTTTTAGATTCGATTATGCTATCATGAGAGGGTGTGTGTTGTGTGTGTGTTTGTTCTGTGGGTACGGTGTAAAGCTGGGTGTTAATTTTTTTGGCTAAACTGGGTGAGTAGTCCATATGTTGAGAATGTTGAATATTTGTCGAGAATGATGAATATATGTCGATAATGATGCATATATGTTGAAATATATGTGGACATATATGATATAAAATGTCGATAATGATCAAGATATGTCGAAATATATATCGATAATGATGAACATATGTCGAACAAAATGTCGACAATATGATCTAAAATGTCGAACTATATCTCGAACAATATGTCGATACAATGATATAAAATGTCGAACTATATATCGAATGAAATGTGGAAATGTATGTCGAGCAAAATATCGAACTATAAGCGTAATTGTATTATATGTCTCTCAACATATCGAACTTAATTTAGGTAACTCTAAGCGTAGTCCATTTTGTATTATGTGTTGTATTGTACTAATAAAAGATGTGCATGGTTGCGTAATTTGGTAATCTTATATACAAACCAAATGTGCTTAAATAATAATATTCAATAACGAAGAGCACACAATTTGCATATACAAATTGTCCTTATGCCTAAGTAAAATCCTATACTAAATAATGTTAACTCGCTCTACACGTTGTCCCTAGAAACGAAAGCATTTGAGCAAGTTTGCCAGTTATGTCCGCTCCCTTCGCAACGACCACATTTTTTTTTTACTTTCTCCTCTCCTGTAGAAGGAATTTTTTTTTCCCTCCTTCCACTCTTAGCCCTAGGTTCCGGAGGTGATAATTGAATTGCTAAAACATCATCGGCCACATTCCAATCCTTAGCGTCACCCACCGGCATAATAGAATCGGCATAAGCACCTACAAGTGCTTCAGTGTGATACAGTCGCGAGCATAAGGTGTAATGGTCAATTTGTTTACACCGAGATGCAGCTAGTGCATGAACACAAGGGATTTGATCTATATCAAACACTCGACACGTGCAAGTTTTTTGAAGCAAATCAACCATAGCAGTCTGGTTTGCAATGTCCCGAACAAACCATTTGTGTATATCAACCGGTTCAACCACATAGGATTGTGCTTCTCTCATTCTTGATGCTATTAGGTCTTCAATGTATAGGGTCGTCAATGTTTTCATTTCACTAGTTGCGGTACACCGTTCATGAAACCATATTTGGAGTGTGTTGTGGATGTAATCGACCAAAATATGAATAGGTAACTCCCGGGCATCCTTCAATAATGCATTTAGAATTTTGCAATGTTGGTCGTCATTATTGTATAACATCTCTCTCCTGAATGTGCCATCAACCAACGATCAAGCTTGACTTCCCGTAAATACTCGCTTACCCTTGAATTCTGCATTGAAATCCGCGTGAAGTGCTTATTGAATTCAGCAATGGTGTAAGCCTTCACAGCCTTAAAGTATAATGGGATCACAGCATTGTTTTTGAACTTTGCTCTTAGGTTGTTGCTTACATGATAAATACATGCTCCGTGATAGGAATCCGGGAACACATTCACTATGCCTTTTGCAATGCTCTTATGTCTATCAGAAACAAACACTAATCCATCGGTTCCATTACCAATTGCAACCTTTAGCCTTTGCAAAAACCACTCCCACGATGCTTCATTTTCAGAATCAACAATTCCCCAGGTGACAGGATATACTTGGTTGTTACCATCCATGCATGTCGCAACAATTAATGACCCAGGATATCTTCCTTTCAGAAAGCAAGCGTCAACAACAATAACTGGTCTCATATGGCTATGAAAGCCACGAATCGAAGCACCAAATGCAAAGAATAAGTACTTGAATCTACCATCTTCGTCCTGACTAAGCTCAGTAACAATGTCCGGGTTTAGTTCTTGTATCACTTGTAAATAGGCTGGCAGTATTGTATATGCACCCTCATAATTGCCTCTTACTTCGTCCAATGCGGATTTCGTCGATCGCCAAGCCTTGAGATATGTTATGTTCACTCCAAGCTCCGACTGAATATCTAAAATGATTTCGTTCGGCCTATACGGCCTGCATAAGTCCTGGTACTTGCCCTTGATCCATGAACTAATAACTTTGTTGTATGCCTGCCGATTGTCACTACGAACCAACGATGATTGGCATGTATGGATGTTGTCATATTTTGTAATCTTCCAGGCAAATGAATTCCCAATCGCCGATGCATTCATTCTCTATTTGCAATTACCATCCGTACACCTTAGGTACCAAAACTTGCTATTTGCCCTAAAAACCTTCCACCCGAAAAAATGTTTGACTGCAAGCATTGACATCCTCAAGTAAAGGTGATGCCTACTCTCAAAAACATCTTTCACTGCAACATCTACGACTTCGTCTAATTTATCAGAAGCCGAACCACCCACATGAGAAAACATAGTGAGTTCGATGCAATGAATATTTTGAGGTTTCGGCCCAAGTATAGGCTCCTTGCTTCTTGTCTCGGCATTATTTCTTCATCCTCAACAATGATGGTTTCATGTACCGGCGGCGCATCATCCTCTTTGCTTCCTAATTGATTTGCATTCGGTCCGCTAACATTGTTCTCATCCAGCCCTCTTGAATGGATGACATCATTAGTCCAAATTGGACTATCAGAGCTAAATCATTTTATGGGTGAGTTACTGCCACCGTGTTCATCCGCATTTGCTGAAACCTCTCGAATTGTAACACAGATAGGTATCCTGGTATGCTTTATAATCTCATTCATAAAACACCTCACGTGGTAATCATTGTTGATGGGCAGGACAGATATATTCGATAAGTACTTTGGTAGGTATTAGATAAGAAGTTTATCTTTTATTCTCGGATCCAAGCCAATTATGCATATGATGTTATTAACCATTTTCGAGAAACTTGCAGCTTCCTCCAACAATATAGTTTCAACTCTCTTATAATTGATGTAGCGATGCTCATTCGACGCTGGATCAACAGTCCATTCTCCTCCATAAAGAACATGAACAGACCATGCATTTTGAGTTGTCATACCTTCGAAATCTGTAGGCATTCAACGAAGTCAGAAAACCCTTCATTGGCATAACTTTCATTAAACATACATTTTTTACAACATTACTTCATTTTACCCAGGCAAAAATCAAATAAGCCCCATACAACCCTTGTACAAAAATCCCGTTCCTAATCAATGAAAGGCATTTCTTCAAAATGGATTAATTGAACATGGGCCACAAAACCCGTAAATTAAACCCAACTCCCATTATTGAAAAAGAAGAGGAGTATAGAAATGTGTACCTTTACAATGCCGGATTCTTTTGACCTTTCGAATCTTGAAAGGATATGCAGATTATATTTTGGAATGAAATGAAGTCCAAAAACCCGCTACAATTTCGTTGTATACCCAATGTTGGAGATTATATTTTGGAATCAAAAGAAGTCCAAAAAGGCGGTAAAGTGTATACATACTTTTCAGAATAAAAATATTAAATAAATAAGTTTCACCGGTAAAAGTACGTATATGTCGAACAAAACATCCGAAAATGTCGAAATCCATGTCTAACAAACTGTTAGAAATAAATGTCGACTAAAAGTGTCGAAACAACGAAAAAATGTCGGTCCGTAGGTGAAAACGTTGAAAAAAAATGTCGATTACACCGTAAAAATTGTCGAACAAAACGTCATAATGAGTGTACAAAACTCTAATATGGTGAATTATATCTCTATGATATAAGGAACTAATTATGGAAAATTATATCTCTACAATGTAAGGAACTAATTGTTGTAAATTATATCTCTATAATATTGAAAAGAAAAAGTTGATTAAAAAAACTGACAGATGCAAATAGATTTCGAAATGGGGATTTTTAAAATTTTGATTTGAATGCCAAACAAAAGAGTTAGCTCAACATAAAGTTGCCTACATATTGAAATCCGCAAAATATTTAAATTTCTTGTCCCAAAAAAACACATTTACTTAAATTGGAATGAAAGGAAAAAGGAGATAACATATGACCAAATTGGTATAAAAAAATTTTAATAACATATGCCGAATTGCATACATTTGCTTATAATATGAATATATGACCAAAAAATTACACTTTTTTAAGAAGCGGAAAAAAGCCCATATATTTCACATTTAACTATCATTTTGGTGTCATTTGGTTAATCTTTATCCCGAATGTTCGACGAAGTATATTTCAAACTCAATGAAAATGCACTGAAGAATGTTTGCCGAAATATAATGAGAAATTGAACAAATGGAATAACCAATGAATCTTGTGTATATTTACATTGATGTTCATGTACATTTATTTATACAATTTTGTAATTACTTTTTCCTTCTTTTTTTGGGCCTTGCATCTTTTTGCTTAGCATGCTCCTTTTTTGCGTGTACGTAAAGTACTGCCACCATCTCCTTGCAGATCTTCACAACATTTTCGGGCCGAATTGTATTTAGTGGGAGGCCATGGATAATGCATTCAGCCCACTTTAATACATATATACCACAATCGCCACTCCTACAAAACAAGCAAGACTAAAATCATTACTCCTACAGCCATTACGTGGGAAAATGATTATACTAGAGATTAGATACTTACCCCCCTTCTTGGTGGATCAAATTTTCTTCTATTACCACTGTCCATTGACCCCCATTGGCTGTTTTTTGGCATAGTACTTATAAAACTCACACGCATCCAGTAGCTTGGGGATTCTCGAAATGAGATACTCCAACTTTGGCACAACGACAGTTCTCTGAGGCGATGAGTTGTACACATATAATTTCTGTACGTACAAATCCATTTTCACGAGCATCCAATGATTGCAGTCAATGTGACAGGGGAATAAGACGATGTCAACAGTACGGCAATCGCGTTCGAAACCACAATCACCAACAAACTGCTTCATCGCCAAGTCATCAAATTGTGGCACTTTTTGGGCGCCATGAAGCTCCTTCATGTTCATCTACCATAAGAACAGGAACAGACAATCCATAAATGATTAAGTATATCAATTAAAACTTGGAGCTAAATAAATTAGACATCGTTCCATCGTTCCACATTTACATCAAAATAACATTCCATGATGGAGAGATCACCGGGTCCCATTGAAAGTATCCTCTTTCTTAGCATGGACATATACAATTAATTTGTTGCAACAATAAAATATAATGTCGTTAGGTAAAATTCAGTAGTGATATATTAATCATGGTAGGAGAAATGAAAATCAATAACTTACATGATCGTTGAGCCAATCGCCTACAGTCCACATTCTCATCAAGAGGTCGGAATTCAATGATAAAACAAATGTATCTAAGTAGAGGGTGGTTTTGCTCTCATCCACTTTTTCATTGCTGCAATGTCTTTGGGAGATGGCTGATATGGTAATGTCGCAGCTGTCAAGGGGCCTACGGCTTGGGCAAGAGTCAACTACAGATTTTGGCTGACTGTCTCCTCAAGAGCCAAAGATTTCAGCTCCTTTTCCATCATTGGTGCGGGTGGAGCACTCTCGACCAGTATCAATGGTTCGGCTTGAGGGTAACTTGTGAGTCGATTAGGATAATCACATTATCCACCCCTTTTAGGCCCTCTTCTATCATCACGACGGGGTGCTGACCCTATGTCTCAACTAGTGGAACATTATCTTCATCCATAGGGCCCTCGGTATTGGCCCTCTTAGACCCCTCTTGCTGACCATCTTGGTCATCCGTACGCTCCTTTGTCTTGGCATCCTCCTGCACCTCATGCTTACCATATTGGTCTTCCTTAGACCCCTCTTGCTAACATTGGCCGAAAGAATCTTGGGAATCGGGTAGAAAAGGAGGAGAATGTGCAGTTGGTTAGAAGAGTATCAAAGTGCGTATGTATTACTACATATTAGCAAGGTCAGTGGTTTGACACTCTACTCTAGTAGTGAGAGCATTTACTTTGCCCTCCAGAACAGCCGAATGAGCCCGCTCGATTCGCAGTTCCTCTTTAGCCTCCTTTAGTTGCGTCTCATACTCTGCAACTCGTGCTCTGAGTTCCTTTACTAAGGCCATTCGTTTCTGCCGCCTTTCTACTTTGCCCTCTGAATGTTGTTTCGATGTTTCGACAGCCTCGGTTTCTATGTCTCTAGTTCTATAAGACACGTAGAAACTATCTTCGGCCTTATGTTCGGAGTCATCCTCACTTCTGCCAAACTTCTCATGGCCGCCAACCACTTCCTCTTCTTCCCAACCTAAGAATTTCTGTTGCTCTTCTGATGTGGGCTTCATTTGGGTCACCTTAACTTTCTGCAACATGTTAAGAATTGATATTAACGTAAAAGTAGCTTCGGGAAATCTATATTTGGTTAATAAACATGACATACCTCCTCATCAATAGTTTTTCTTGACCAAACTTTCTTCTTTTCTTGATCTTTTCTCTGTGCATTTAGCCATTTCCATCTAAACATTCTGGGCTTGCATCCAGTAGTTTCGACATACTCAACCATTTTGAACCGCTGGAGATGTGGCATTGTCTCATACGCGAACACTTATAACATTGAAACAAAAGAATTTGTTATTATCCCGAAAAAAATGTGTTATAAAAGCACCATAAAACATGTGGCATTGTCTAATATGCTCAGTAAAAAATGTTATTCTTTGGTTTGTAAATGATGGAGTATGTAAGATAATTTTTGTTTAATAACTATGTTAGAATAAATGCTATTCTTTACAAGACAAATATAAATGAAGAAATGAATAAAAAACTGTTCAGGTTATTGGGGGGAATTATGCATACGACAAAAGGCAAACGAATACAATAGTTCAGTACCCTTACCCCGAGTGCAACTGGAAATCCCCCAACAGTGTAAGTCCGATGTTGTGTGTGCTCAGTCTATTTCATGGCATTGATCATTGCCTTTCTACCACTATCCACAGTCACCCTAAAAAATAGGTCACCCCACGACATTTCATCGAACTTCTTCCAATCACATGCCAAATGTAGCATATTATCTTCAATCCTAGTTCGCTTCGACAAGCCATTGATGGATGTGTATAGCAGCAACAGTGTCAGGGACACGACATCATTGTCTGCATACGATGAGTTGATACAGTCGTAAGCCTTGAACACTTCATCATATGTCGTCTCATCTATTTGGCCTAGATGCTTTAGATACTTAGTGATTGAGGAAGGACCATCAGGCGCTTGGTACTTGGCATATGCAAGCTGAAAGTCCCCTATCTTGAGGCCTGTAATGATGGCAAACTCTCTCATTCCAAATGTTACCTTCTTGCCGACGAAGTTAAAGTCTAAGCTACAGTCGACATTTGGTTGCTCAGATGGCCTAAGTTGCCTCAACAAAACGGAATGGATAATTTGTTTGCACCAGAATGTATGTTCATGGTCAAGAGCCATTTCTGCAAGACTGCTCTCCTTTCGGAGGATTATTTTTTGTGTATCAGTCAATTTTGACCAGATTCTCCGCATATTAGCTTCGTAGTAGCAGTACTGCGAAACCTGGGCAGAGAAAAAGTCACCCTGAACGACCATTTCCTCCTTGAGTTGTTCCTGCATGATATAAAGCAAATCGAGATCAATTGTCATGCTTTTCGACACTTTCTCGTCACTTTCGACATTTCTGGTTTGACTTCCACTTTTATGGGTAGTTTTCGACATTTGTGACTATTGTCCGACATTTCTATCTAGTGTTCCACATTTATGGGTGTTTGTCGACATTTTAGGGTAGTTTTTGACATTTGTGGATGATGTTCCACATTTATAGTGTTTTTTGACATTTATGGGGTTGGTCAACATTTGTGTGTAGTATTCCACATTTATGTTATTGTTCCACATTTATAGGTGTTTGTCGACAATTTCTGTGTAGTGTTCGACATTTAAGGTAGTGTTCCACATTTGTGGTGTTTGTCGACATTTATGGGTACTGTTCGACATTTATGGTAGTGTTCGACATTTATGGTTGTTTGTCGACATTTCTAGGTAGTGTTCGAGGGATGTGATGACATATTTTTCTACATTTCCTCCTATTTTTCGACATTTCTTCCTATTTTTCTACATTTCCTCCTATTTGTCGACATATGCTAACTATAACCCAGTTCAAATAACATTAAAGACTGCTATGCATACATTTGCTTCTTCTGGGTAGTTTTCGAACGAATGAATGGCAAAGGGATAGGACCTAGCGCAAAAAACCCTAACTTTCTAATTCCTTCCAACATCTAAGCGGGATTATTCAAAGAAAATCGGACGCGTTTATGCAGCATACATATCAAATACAAAGCTTCATTGCAACTAACCTTCTTACTCTTGCCCGTCCGCTTGTGAGATGTATGCTCTTCCATCTTCTTCTTGTCAGATGATGACGGTCCACCGCGCTTTCTCGCCATTAATTAGAGCTTGAATTGGATAAATGTTTTGTTAACTGGTTGTGTAATCGACTGAGAATGCAGGGAAATGAGTTGGGAAATTCGGATTTGTGATGAAAGAAGCGAAAGGGAAGGGTCTACTGTGCTAAAACCGACCGCAAGTGGAGAAGAAACCGTTCGGGCGCGATTTTCAAATTGCAGATGGGTATTTTGGACATTTTGCGTGCCATTAAACCCTTGACCTGCTATATTTGTAAAGACAAATGGGCTACTGCTATATTTGATAATGGATAAGTCAAATGTGCTATATATGATATTTTCCCGCCCTTATTAGCATTTACCTCACTTTGACAAGGTAAAGATTCAGCGGATGATACCTAGATTCTTTAGCTTCATTGCCAATCTTTCTACTGCAAGAAGAACCCTAAAATATGTAACTAAATTCATCTCACATAAAAATCCCAAAGAAAATTGATCGCTAAATACAAATGCACAATTGTTTGCTCACATTCAAGAAGTGAGGAACAGTTTTGGGTGCTACTTTTTTCGAAGTGTTGAAGTTGAGTTTTGAGTGGGAATAAGAAGAGAAGAAGACTATAATCAACTGCAAGAGTGAAGTCTAGTGTCGAGTACAACTTTCAATAACTATAATCGCTACAAGAGTGAAATCTAGTGTCGGGTGTAGCTTTTTCCTAAGTGTTGAAATGGAGTTTTGAGTGGGAATAAGAAGAGAAAAAGACTTAATTTTCAGCTACTACAATCGGCTGCAAGAGTGAAGTCCAGTACCGGGTGCAGCTTTCAGTTACTACAATAGGCTACAAGAGTGAGGTCCAGTGTTGGGTGCAGTTTTTCCTACGTGTTGAAGTGGAGTTTTGATTGGGAATAAGAAGAAAAGAAGACTATTATTATGCAGCTACTATAATTGGTTGTAAGAAGTGAAGGCAAGTTTCGAGTGCTGTATTTTTTCTAAGTGTTGAGAAGAATCCAAATCCTCTCATAATTCCCAAATGAAGAGTTCTAATAAAGTTAATAGAAACTTAGAGGAATAAATGACCCCGAAACAGACCCCATTTGGGAGAAAAATTTGGAGCTAATTTTCATGTACACCACTACTCAAAAGAGAAAAAAAAAAAGGTAAAGTTGGCCACTGTTGAATTTACTGATTATGTTATTATTTTGTGAGATCAACTAACCCTATCTAGAAAGTGCAACTAAGAAAAACTTATAAGTACCTTGTTGGAGATAAAATCTATAATGAAAAAGAGGTTTGTATCTTCCCACTACTTTCATGACCTGTATAGAAGGTTGCAAGGAATCACTCAAGATTTCAAAAATATTGATGAATAATATAAAGAGATAGAGATAGCAATAATCCAAACTAATGTTAAGGAAAACCCTAAAGTTACGATGACTCAATTCCCTGCAAGTTAGCATATATTGTAAATTTGCACCATTATTTGGAGTTTGAAGAGATGGTCTACAGGGTAGAAGAGGTGGAGAAGCAACTTAAACAGAAGGGCTCAACTAGCAAATTTGGGTTGACTACACCATTTACCACATAGAAGAGTAGTACTTGTCCCAAAAAAGAGATTAAAAATGATACTAAGAAGTCCAAATCTTCTACCTCAAGTTCTATAAAGGTGAAATCATCCAAAATAAGTGAATATATTTCTAGATCATCTAATGTAACATCCTTTAAACATTTGGGAGTAGGACATATTGCTTTCATAGTGTCCTAATAAGAAAGTTATGATTATTTGTAATGATGACAATTGTGCAAGTGACAATGATAGAGAAGATGAATTTGAAGAATGCCCACTTTAATAGAGGACAAAAAACTTAAGGAGCATTTTGTTGAAGGAGAGGTTTTGAGGACCATGAAGAAATTGAACTCACAAGTCAAAGAAGAAGACTTTGATGAGCAATTCATTAATATTTTCCATACTCGTTGCTATGTGTAAAATAAAGTATGCATGACAATTATTGATGGTAGTAGCTGTACTAACTGTGCTAGTACTTATTTTGTAGAGATGCTTAAATTATCCACAACTAAACACTCAAGACCTTACAAGTTTCAATGGCTTAGTAACTGTGGTGAAGTTAAGGAGAACAAGCAAGTACTAGTAGATTTCTCAATTGGGAGTTACAACGACAAAATCTTTTACGACATAGTGTTAATGCAAGTAAGTTATATTATGTTTGAGTGCCCTTGGGAATTTGAGATAAAGACTATGCATGATAGTTTTTCTGATAAGTGTCAATTTTTAATGCATAATAAGCTTGTCTCTTCTACCTTTACTTTTGCAACAAGTGTATAATGAACAAATTAAAATGAAAAGTGAGAAAGAAAAAGGCAAAAGGCAATTAAGAGCTTAAAAAAACTCAAGAGAGTAAAAAAAAAAAAGAGTTTGAAGTTAGAAAAATATATTAAAAGGTCGAGAGTGAGAGTGATATAAAACATGAGGGAAAAAAATTATAAAGATTGAAAATCGAGTGGAAATTTTTTTAATAGAAAAGTCTTTAATGCGATAGAAAAATGACTCATTTTATGCAAATGTTCCTGAGGTAGATAGGGCCTTATGTTACAAATTGCTTCTTGCGATGTTTATGTACCAAGAAATTTATTTTTCTACTAATGAATAAACCCCTAATTTGCCTGGTGAGATTGTTTCTCTCTTGTCGAAATTTGAAAATGTCTTTTTCTATGAGATTCCAAATGTTTTGTCAACAATTATAGGGATTAGACATCAATTGATTTTGTATCTAGAGCTATGATCTTGAGTCATCCTACTTATTGAGCAAACCTTGAGAAGATGAAAGAGTTACATAAACAAATAGATGAACTTATGGTGAAAGGTCACGTGCTTGAGTCACTTAGCCCATGTGATGTTCCAGTAATTCCTATATAGGAAATATGGTTCATGGCATATGTGTGTCGATTATTATGCAATTTATGTGGGTATTAGTGAGTGCCTGCACTCTTCATCCATAGCTTTTTGCCAAAAAGGATCATAATGTCTCTCATGATAGGATTGAGGCTCATAAAGAGTAGCAAGAGTAGAATAACAATGATAATCTTTTAAATAGGAAGGAGGAACTCTTACTTTAGTAGAACGACTAAGAGAAAGGGAAAATGAAGGTTGTGGAGTAAGGGGCTTTGGAGAGTCCACAGACTGTTCAGTAGGTGGTTCAGGATATAAAGAGTGGTCTTTAGAAGAGTTGATAGAAACTGCATCAGAAATATTTCATCTGGAAAGAAACTTGTGAGTTCAGTAGTAAAGAGTCGTGATGAGTTAGAAGATGACACATTAAATGTGGCTATGCTAGAGAAAGATTTATGTTCCCAAAAGATAACATGACAGGATACTTTAAGATGTCTTGCTATAGGATCATAGCACCTGTACCTTTTGTGGTGTATGCCATAGCCAAGAAAACAACAAAGTCAACCACAAGGCTCAAGTTTTGTCTATTCATGAGGTTAAAGAAGGACAAAACAGGCACATCCAAAACTTTTGAGTTCTTGGTAATCAAGGCATGTGCCATAAAGACAATCATAAGGGAATTGATTTTGGATAATAGGAGAAGGAATTCGATTAATGGTTTAGACTGCTGTATGTGTAGCTTCTCCTCAAAATGGTTTAGGAACACTATTTGAAAGTAGCAAAGCATTGGTGGTGTCTAAAATATGTCAGTGTTTATGTTCTGCATGACCATTCTATTTAGATATACTTAGACAAGATCATTGAGGAATAGTACCATCATCACGAAGAATAGCAAGAAATGAAGAATCAATATATTCCGTAGCATTATTAGAGCAAAAAATCTTGATGGAACTAGAAATTTGAGTTTTAATCATGTTTCGAAATTCTTGGTATATTGATAGGAATTTTGACCTTTGTTTCATTAGGTAAATCTAGGTATAACATGAAAAGTCATAAAAAAAAAAAAACAAAATAACGACAACCACCCATAGTAGAAATTGGAGCAGGGCAGATGTTAGAGTGAATGAAATCAAAGCAATAAGATGAAGTAGATTCATTTAACCTAAAAGGTAAGGTAGGTTATTTTCCTAATTGACAAGGAATGCAATCAAAAGGTACGTCTTTAACATGACCCAATAGTCCACTAGACATCAAAGAATGAACTTTTGACAATTAGGTATGACCTAGACGGGAATGCCAAAATTCTAATGATGTAGAATGACTAGTGACAGTGTTAGCAAAATGTGGAAGATGCAAGGATGTCAACTCAAATAAACAAATGATTTTATGGCCTATCCCAACCTACTTGCCAATTTGCAGATCCTGTACCACACAACCATGTTTAGAAAAGCCTAAATAAAGATCAAGTTCACATAGTTATCCAACTGATAATAAGTCAAAGGACAAATTAGGAACAAGAAATGTATTAAGAATAGTAAATTTGTCAGTCATAATTGTGCCACTATGACTAATATTTAATGATGAACCATTAGCAATATGAATAGGAGAGGAATGAGAAAGTGACGTTTTGGTAGAAAATAGTGTAGAATTAGGTGTCATATGATTGAAATAATCACAATCTATTAGCCATGTAGAACTACTTGGGGTAGCAAAGAGAGTGGATGAAGATGTTGACTCACGGCGAGATAGAACTTGATTGATCAAGGCCTCTAGGTCAAAAGTTGATATAGCTAGAATGGATGGGTCAGCAAGAGCTTGTGGTCGAATGTTGTTGTTTGCCTTAGAATAGATATGGGCTAAACAATTGCAGCAGATTTTCGACTATCTCATAGTATATTGGCTTTGCGCTTGTAGCATTCATTTATGATATGTCCCTTATGATGACAATATTTGCATTCTTTGACACCTTTTGAGGAAGATGGAATAGGTGCAGATGTCGGAGTAGATGCCAAAACTCCATGTGTTGATTGAGAATTATTCAACCGAGTCTCTTCAAATATCAAGTGTGACAAAGCTTGGCCAATGGGCATTGATGAAGCATATGTGCTCTTGCAGGCTCATATTCATCGCGTAAAGC
The DNA here is from genome assembly GCA_020080225.1 of Gynochthodes officinalis. Taxonomy (NCBI): domain Eukaryota; kingdom Viridiplantae; phylum Streptophyta; class Magnoliopsida; order Gentianales; family Rubiaceae; genus Gynochthodes; species Gynochthodes officinalis. Next base: position 748,251 of record JAIQDA010000032.1, read on the forward strand.
CATAAGGAATTGGATTAGTCGTAGATTGTCACGATATGCAGCAAACAGGACTCCACAATCTTTGCATTTTCCATTGTGGCTTGAGGCAGATAATCGGTCCTAGAGACTATTCATTTGGGAGTGAAAATCATCAATTGATTGACCAACTCCTTGTCGAATGAGTTGTAATTTGTTGACCAATTGGTATTGGTGAGCAAGATCTGCCATGGTATACCATTCAGAAAGAAAAATCCCAAGCATTCTTGGTAGAATCAAAGTTATTGAGAAGAGACCAAATAGAAGGAGTGGATGTAGTAATGAACCAGGAGATGATTTTATCATTTATGCTATCCCAATCTTCAAGACGATCAAGAAATTTATCAGAAGATTCTTATTTCTCATGGGTAGGCTTGGTACATTCTCTAGTGATAATACACCATAATTTGTGGGCTTGAAGGAACCAATGCATGGCAAGTATCCACACCCCTTGTTGGCACCATCATGGGTGATATTTGTAAGATGCATAATATCATTGGATGGATTGGAAGTCATTGGAATGTCAAAAACTTTCAAACAAATAGAATCAATATAGAATCAAGAAGATAAGAGCCGAATGAACTCTAAGGAAAATGGCAGGATCAATTTGGTATACTAGCAAATAAAATTTGAATGTGATAGAGATGTTAGTTTCAATCACAAGAAGAAGCTATTTCCCAAATGCCCACTAGATGACTATCTTTTGAATATTATCAAGGAGTTCTCAGTGTGGTTTTGATACTATGATAAGGTAAAGGGTAAATTACTAAAACCCCCTATGTGGTTTATATTTATTACCAATCAAATCTCGTGATTTGTCAAAATTACCAGTACTCTCCTAAAAATAACTTCCATCATATTTGACTGTTTCAACAAGCAAAATGACAAAAAAGGTCAACAAATTTGCAGATGCAAGTCGCCGTCCCTTTCAAAATCATCCACACAATCCGCAAAAAAGAGCTTCACCAATGCAATTAACTATGAGAAAAAGATGGTGGGTAGGCCTTGGAAGAGACTGGAGAAGTTTGGAGTTTCTCTCCTCTTGTCATCCAACCAGAGCGAACGCAACAAGGGTTTCTACGGTTTCTGCACAGCCATGGGGAAGGACGCAACTCAAAACAATGTTCCTGAGCTTTCGAGGGTTCAATATGCTTTGAGCCATACTAGAAATGCTTCAAGAATGCTTTTGACTCTAGATGAGAAGGACCTACGACGTATTTTTGAGGGTGAAGCACTTTTTAGGAGGATGAACAGGTATGGGCTACTAGACGAGAGCCAGAATAAACTCAATTAGATCTTGGCTCTTACTGTTGAGAACTTCCTTGAGCACCGTTTACAAACACTTGTGTTCAAGACTGGTATCGCAAGGTTGATCAGTCATGCCAAAGTGCTCATTAGGCAGAGGTGGTGGTGACTGTGCTGGTAGAGTAAAGAGAAAGAACATGGTGGTGACAATTTCTTTTGCTGCAGTAATATAGTCCCCTAAATTGTTTGTGGTGTTTTTTGAGACCCTCAGATGTAGGAAGTTTTGGATGCTTGCCGTTTTCTTCATGTCATTATTAGGCTTTCATTGTTAAAAAAAATGGTGTGTAAAATCACCAATTTAATATAATCTAAGCTTTTATTCTCCGTTCCTTTGCATTTGTCACTGCAAAATGATACATCTTCATTTCTTTGAGAAAGGCCCTTGTTGGGAAGCTTTCTAAGGCAAAAATAGCAAATACAGTAGAGCGAAGAGAGGGGTGGCTGACAATGGATTTAGCGGTGTGGATGACTTCCCCTGTTCCGATTCTTCGAGTTGCAAAAACACCTCGCCCGGTTGTGTTCGTAAATCCGACGCGGATAGGAAGCGGCGGTGATGAAGAAAACACCCTAATTGTGGGCACCCTAAAAATAAGGTCTTAAACTTCTGAGGTGGTGAACTCTCAATTCCTTTTGCTCCCTATAGTGAGAAGGGCAATTTTGTCCTAATAGAAAATTTTTTATCAAACTTTTCTACCGTTATAGACGGAATCTTTTATTGTGGACTCATACGTTAAGAATTTTTAAAATTATGGGGGTATTGGTAGTTTTGACAAACCACGAGTTTCGATTGTTAAAAAACACAAACTACAGGGGGTTTTCGTAATTTACCCTAAAGTAAAAGGAGAAGATGATAAAGTAAAAGGAAAAGAGAAGAGAAGAGAAGAGAGAAAAAAGAGAGAATTGGAAAATAATTATATGTATTGCTTGTGTGTAAATGTATAAGTTGAGGGCTAGTTATATGCATATACAGGTTTAATAAATCTAGAAGTTGGGTGGTTAGTAAGATGTGGTTGAGAAACTATACTAATAATAGACTATTCTAGAGACAATATTAATGGAGATAATTCTAGATACAAGGTAGTTGGGAGGAGATGGTTAGAATACTAATTCTACACTAATGCTTGGAACAAGTAACGAATGCCTAGTTTGAGAAACAAGTAATGAATGCTTGGAAGGATACAAACAAGGATTTGGTTCTTGGTCCAACTTCAGCTGTGCCCATGTTCGTCCTTGAGTGAATCTTGAATTTTTCAAGGGTCATTCATCTTTTATACCTTGACTTTGATGGGTACACCAATTCTTCCCACAAGAAGATTAAAGACTTCATCACATCTGTGTTGGTTGATCCTGTTCCAATGTGACCCAACCAAAATGATCCATGGATTGTTTGTTCCAATAAATATTATTTATTGATTCTATTACATAAGTAGAGTGCAATCTTGATGTCTTGAACAACTCATGAGTGCATGAGAAAAATTGAATAAATCTATGTGATCAAAAGAAAATCACCACTTTATCAATGACAAAGCATTGTTGCTTAGTTGAATTAGGCCCATTGCCATCCCAGACGTCAATGACGCAAATAAAGGGCCCATAAAGTTATAAAAGAAACTAGGTTTTTATTATATTTTTAGCCCAAAAGTGTTACCTATATTGTTGTGTTAGGGTCAACTAAGTTGATGCTCACAATTAGGGTTGTTAGCAGTTATAGAATTTAGAGGATTAGGGAAAGAAGGGGAAGATTCGAGAAGAAGAACTACCAAGAGGGAAGAATTTTCTATTATTTCTTCACTTGCATTCAACCGCTTGCAGCAATACATTTTTTTATAGCTAATGATTATAATTAACTGACAATTGACGTCACATTTTATGATATAGGTACAGGTTCTTGCCTAACTTTCTTCTTCAATAAAGAAATGTGAAACATCGAGTGGACTTTTGCTTCACTGTATAAGCTAACAAGGTGAATAAATAATCCTCCGAAGTTGACGCAAAGAACTGTAGAAATTTAAGATTATTTCTCAACTATAACCATTAGATTTTTTACTTTGTTCCAAGAAAAATAAAATTGATGCGTCTAGAACTAAAAAGTACAAACATTGCTCAATTAATAATCATAGACAAGAAAATAAGTTTGAATGAGTCTAGTATAACATCTAATTGGCCACCATAATAAGTTTGAATGAGTTTTTTGGGAAGTCTATTCATATTGGACTAATTTTAGTCGTAATTAGAGGTTGTTACGCCATGATTTAATAATATTTATCATTCTCTTCTTATTATGGTATATTACAAATTTTCAAACTATTTTAGTTGGGAAGGCACTAGTAAACAAACTTGACAATAACTTCCGTCTTTTGAGAATAGACTTCTTTATCACATACCTTATTTGTACTTGTTTTCGGTTGGCTAGGAGATCAACTTTTCATGATATTTATTGGCAATTTTTTACTGCACTATAACTCTTCATTTGGTATAAAAAGGGTAGAGAGACAAGGTAAATTTTTTCGAGCTAGTAAAAAATGACGAAGCCACGAATATTCTTTATGGTTATGATCACTCTATTTTTTTCTATTACAGGTAACATTGACAATCACATTTATTTTATTACCAATTTGTTGCCATTTATCCAATGAAAATTTAAATAAATTTTCCAAAGAAAAAATTTTATACTATGAAATAGACGTAGGAGTTCTAGTCAATTAAGAGATACAATTATGTTTTGCTGACCATTTTGATTTTTTAAGTACTTACTCTCTTGCATTAAATTGTGTAATGTATATATATATGTGAGTGTGTGTGTGTGGTTTGATCAAAATTTGATTTCGAGCCTTATGAATTATTTGTTCAAATTTTATTTTGAGCCTTATGAGCCAACAAGATCCTGTCAATGACCACAAGTACATAAATTGTCCGACAACTTGGACTCTCCTTAACTATTATGATCGGCTAAGGCTAAACTATACTTCTTCTTCTCTTAAAGAACCTCCGTCCACAAAACTAGATTATAATTACACCCAAAAAATCAATTAGCCTAGAATGATTATTGTAACCTCTTTACTCTTAAAATAGTTACCTTAGCCACTCTAAAACCTATGTTGATTCCACATCAATGTGCTCTGTAACTATTGAACAAGTATACATTATTCCTAGTTACGTAGCTCTCTCCCTCGCACCAACTTCCTAATATTCCATCCACTTTGTCGTGGCCAAATCTACTACCGTCTTTTCTACCATCCACTCTCTTTTAAATATCCACAAGTTCCTCGTTTTCCACATCATTCACAAAATATAGACAGTAAGTTGGGTTCGTTCTTACCAAAGATGCCTCCTCGTACTACTGCAAATTTTCTACCACCACCCTTCAAAACTTTGTACTTCATCTTCGGGTTCATGCCATCTAACTGGTGCAATTTTCCAAACCATTCGTGCTCTTTGGTAGTTGAACAGAACATGTTCCAAGCTTTCTTCTTTTTCTCCACACATTTGGCAGATTGTATCTTCTAACATGTGCCTTTTCTGTAGTATTTTCTTTGTTGAAAATATGTCATGACAACATCTCCAAATAAAATACTTCAAGTTATATTTTATGCTTAATTTCGAACTGCTCATCCACATTAACATCTGCATATTTGCACTCCTACTGCTTTCTTCCTTACTGGATCTCTCATTTTGTTCCTTTATGATGGATTGATATGCTGACTGTACCGTATAGCCTCCATGGGAGCGAAATTACCAAACCAGATAATCCTGACTTCCCTCTTGTCCATATGGTAAATTCACAATTGTGGCTCCCTCCTTCGGGATAAAGATTCGTGAAATCAACTCCTGATTCCAACCCTGCCCAGCTGGTTGCAGCAACTCACTAACCCAGTTAACCTGATTCTTGTTTGGATTGTTTTGTCTTGGCTTAAAACCTTTGGTGTCTGGAATCCATTGTGAATCCTAAACTCGGATAGACTTGCCATCCCCAACTCTGAACCTGATTCCATTTTCTAGAATATGGTTAGCCCCCAACCAGTTTTTCCATAACCAGGATGTATTCCCCTTTGTTTCAGCTTGTTGCAGTCCACCCTATGGAAAATATTTAGCTTTAAGAACTTTACTCATTAGCAGTTTAGGTTTTGTGACCAATTTCCACAGTTACTTAGCTAGTAAAGAGTCATTAAAACTTTTTATACCCTGAAACCCCAAGCCTTTGTCACTCTTTGTCTTCGTTAAATTGCTTCATGCCTTCCAATGTGCCCTGTTCTTGCTTGCCTCCTTTTCTCCCCACTAAACATTAGCTGTAATGCAACTTATTTCCTTACATACTGCTGCAGGTAACTTGAAACATCCCATAACATATGTAGGTAAGGCATTTATTATAGTTTTGATAAGAATTTCTTTGCCCGCTAGACTGAGGAACCTTGTTTTCCAGTCTTGAATTCGGTTTTGGACTCTTTTCACTACACAGTTGAAAACCTCTCTTTTTGATCTCCCAATGTGCATCGGTAGACCCAGATACTTGGCGTTTCTCTATTCCTTCACGTCTTCTATTGTTTGGCAGATCCAATGCTTTTGTTCCTTTAACATGTTTTTACTGAAAAAGATAGAAGACTTCTCCATGTTGACCAGTTGTCCCAAGTTTCTACTATATGTCTCTAGAATAGCCTTTAACTTTTGTACCTGCTCCAAGTTCGCTTCACAAAAAAGTATAGAATCATCTACAAAAAAATAAATGAGTGGTCAATGACTCATTTCTACTAACTCTTATTCCTTTATACCGCCCTCTCAAACTGGCTTATTTGATTAAATTAGATAGAGCTTTTGACACAATCAAAAACAGATAAGGTGAGATAGGATCTCCCTGCCTTATTCCTCTTGAGGGTTTGATATAGTCACATTGTTAACCATTTATATTGATAGCCATAGTAAGTGTACTCACACATTGTATTATCCACTTAATGAAAATCCTATAAAATCCCATTTTACTAAGAACTTTGGCTAAAAACTCCCATTTCACACGATCAAACACTTTAGTCATATCAATATTTAAAGTCATATACCTTTTCTTCCCCTTTTTGATTGAGTTAAGAGTATGTATGCATTTATGCGTAATAACTACATTATCTATGATTTGTCTCCCTGGAATAAAAGCAGCTTGGTTAGGGCTAATACACTTATGAAGACATCTTTTGAGTTGTTCAACCAAGATTTTAGATATTATCTTATACACAATAAGCTAATTGGTCTATGATGTGGTATGGAAGTGGGATTACGCACTTTTGGGATTAATGTGACTAAGGTATGATTTATTTTTCTAAGCATTCTCCTTGTTGAAAAACTTTTCAACAGATTTGCATACATCTACCTTAATCACACTCCAAAGCTTTTGAAAGAATAAATGAGCCATACTATTTGGCCCTGAGGCTTTATTGGGATTCATTTAAAACAAAACTTGTTTGATTTCTACTTTCTCCAATGGATTTGTCAATGTCTAGTTTATGGCTGCAATAATAGATAGTGGATACCTTCAAGTCTTTCTTGACATCGTTGAGGATGAGTTGAAGTGAACAACTTGTCATAAAAATCTAGAATCTCCTTTTGGACTTCTTCTTTAGTCTCACAGACTTCCCTTTGTTCTGTCACCAATTTGTCAATACCATTATTTTTCCTTTGTTGGATGATGCTTGCTTGAAAAAACTTTGTATTTGATCCTCTGCCTGAAGCCACTGAATTCTGGATTTTTGTTTCTAGAAAAGTTCCTCTCTATATAAGCTCTACGTAACTCACTTTTGAGTCTCTTCCACACTGTCCAACCCCTCTCACCTCTCTCCCTACTAAGGCTCTCCATTTTTGTCTTGATATGTTTGATTTTCCCCACTGGATTCAGTCCTTGTTGCCTGCTCCAAGTTAGCGCTGCCATTCGGCATTGTTTAATTTTGGAGCTAACTTGAAACATTTGTGATCCCATTTGTTACATTTGCCAACCTTCCTCCATTTTATCCGAGAACCTATCTTATTTTAACCATCTCTTGTCAAAGATAAATCTGTGCGTTACTTGCTATTTCTATGGTTCTGTGTCCATTATAAGAAAATCATTGATCTAAAACCTATTTACACTTTGTGTGTTGGAATTTCAGCATCCAATACGAAGCACCAAAGAATCTAACATCTTCTTCACATATCTCTCACCCTCCCTATTAGTTGCCAAAGTATATTGGTTTCCTATGGAACCCAGATCCACCATCTCCATATTCCTAATGAACTGTTTGAACTGTAGCAAACTAGCTTCGTTCTTTTCCTGCCCCCCATTTTCTCTTCTTGATGAGTTATGTCATTAAAATCCTCCCAGTGAACCACCAATCTCCCCACTTATGTTTTTCTTTTTCCAAGAACTTCCACTATTCTCTTCTCACATCGGCCTTCGTGCTTATATACACAAAAATAACCCACTAGATAATAGGATCTCTCCATGTGATACTCTATTTGGACACAAAATAAATTAGATATGACTCTAAGAACCTTAACTGTTTCTATCCAATACATTAACAGGCATCCACTCTTTTCCACAGGTTCCATCTATTTTGATAGATCGATGTCCTGCAAATAGGGGTGGTTATGGTTTGGTTAAATCCTGCAAATAGGGGTGGTCATGGTTTGGTTAAATCGAATAAAACGACCGAAAAAATCGAATAAACCAAACCGAAAATGAATTCGGTTTATTCGGTTTGGTTTTAACCGAACTAAATTGCTTATTTGGTTTTCGGTTCGGTTTATGGTTTGGGGTTCTAAAAACCGAAACAAACCGAATAAGGAACCGAATTGAATAAGAAAACCGAATCGAATAAGGAACCGAATCAAATAAAAAAATCGAATCGAATAAAAAAACCGAATAAACCGAATTTTATAATTTATAAATATATTTTATATATATGTATAAATATAAATATATATTATTTTATAGTTATGGTTTATAGTTTATAAAACCATTGTAAACTTTGTTGTTATGTATATATATTTTTGTATAATTAATTTATTGTTATTATAGAATTTATCATGTATAAATATGAATGATAATGGACAATATATAGTAATATTAATATAGTTTATAACTATATACTATATACTAAACAATTTATAGTTTATACTATAATTTTAATTTATCAATTTATTTAAAAGTTAAACAAATATGAAATATCAAATTACAAATAAAGAAAAGTAAAATAATGCATAAGTTGACAAAGTTGTTAAAGTGTTAAAAAACCGAATCGAATAAGAAAACCGAATCGAATAAGGAACCGAATCAAATAAGAAACCGAATTTCTTATTCGGTTTTATTTGGTTCAAATCGAACCGAATTAAAAACTGAATAAAAAATTTAGTTCGGTTTATTGATTTTAAGTTCAATTTTCGAATAGAGGATTCAAAAATATCAAACCGAATAAATTGAACCGAATAAATCGAAAAATTGAAAAATTGATTCATGACTAGCCCTATCTGCAAACACTACCCTATATATAAAAGATATATAAAAATAAAATATATAATAAAAAATTAATATAAAAATAGAACAAAAATAAATTCCCCATCGCGTAAAATCGGATCCATTTAATTTTTGTAATTATTTTAGATTGAATCGATCGCGATCTGATCTAAATCCTGTTTTCTTTGTCCGCCACTACTAAACTTGTCTTCTTTTTTCCACCATGCCCGCCGCCCACTGCCTTCCTTTTTCTAGTCGCCGTCCACCGCCCTTCCTTTGTCATCCCCTTTCTCTGCCACCACCCGCCGCCTACCGCCATCCTTTTGCCGCCCCATCTTAGGCTTTGGATCTGAACCCATCCAAACACTCCCCTGTTTTGTTGTCTCTCGCAAGCCCCCATTTCCCCTTTGGAGTTTTTAGCCTTTCCCATTCAAGAGGTCCAAGCGTTTTGTTTTCTGCGATACCTTCATTACTTCAAATGTTGAGGTTTGCTGGTGATTTTCATTTTTGCAATTTGGAGTGATTGTTTATCCTGATTATGCATTTTTTTCGGTGCTTTTTTTTTTAGAAAATTTTGTTTTAGCCTGATCTCACGATCTGATTAGGGCGTAAATTGGGTTTTTTTTTTTGGGCGATTATGTTGTTGATTATCCTAAAGTTTCAATCCTTGCAACTTTTGATATTGGTAATTGTGATTAAATGCGGACATCCAAATGCAAATGCAAATGTATGTGCATGCATTAGCCCCTTGAGGATGATTTTTATGTGGGTTTTGGTTTTGATGATCATTGATGATCAAATTCTGTTGTTTTGCTAGGATTAGGTTTTTTTTTTGATGAATTTTGGTCGGTGGTGTTGTTTTCTTTGCAGGGTCTGCGGTAAATTATTGGGATTCATCTGGCATAATTATAAAAGCTGAAAACTTGGTGAGGGCAGAGATTTTCTTTGATGATAAAAAGGTGAGATTTTTTTTATACAGCTTTGTGTTTTTGTTCTGTAATTGCAAATTTGGCATGAGTTATTAGGTGATCCACCCTGAAGTTTTGGTGATGATGTTTCTAATTGTGTTTGGAAAGATGGGAATTTGTTTTTTTTCCTGTTAATTTTTGGTGGATGACATTAAAATATGGATTTCAGTTTGAAGAGAATGTTGTATATCAAAGCAGAAATGCGTCTTTGGTTTGGTAAGATGCTAAATCAAGAAAATGATAAGAATTGCTTGTTTTGAAGCTCAATTAATGCTCATTAGGACAATCACCATCAATAGCAAGGACTAAATCTTACTTTAAGTTCTCTGTTTCATGAAAGTGAAAGTAAAAAACGTCATTCTACGGACAACATCAATATTTTTTTATTGCAGATGATAAAACCGATGCCATGCAAATAAATTAAAGCATTTTGATACCCAAATCTTGTCGTGTGTAAAAAGTCAAATTGTTGCTTGGTGGGTCAACTAGGAAGGCTCTGTTAGATTCATGAACTCACTTTCTTAACAATACTAATGACAAGTAATGTACTGATAATGGCCCTCTCAAGAAGGTAAAAAAATATGCATTATTTTCGTCAATTGCTTGTTAAAGATGTCAAAACTCAGAGAGGATGCTCATATCAGCAAATGATCAAATATGTAAAGGTCAGTAGAATTTTAATGCCATAAAAAAGAATATGCAGTCTAGGAGTCATCCAAACATATGTAATGAGAGGTTCAGTACAGCTTAGAGATTATCTAACGAGCATTCCCAAAGGAGATTTAAAATGGTTGGTATATTCATGTAATTGCAGTTATGATAAAATGTAACTGAACCCTTTAAAAAAAAATGCAAGTGATCCAAGTCTTTTTTGTATTCCATTTTAAAAAATATAAAGGTATATTTAAATAGCATCTTACATGGTGGCATATGTTTTGTATTTCCTTCTCTTAACTCGTGTCACTTTTGATGTCCATGCTGAGAATGTTTCATGGTAATAAGGTCTCCAGGTCGGCATTTTTGAAATAATTGACTGCCACGTGATTTTTTTTTTGTTTGTAATCTTGTTATATTTTTAATGCTACTTATTATTATTTTTTTTTTGTAATCTTGTTATATGTTAAATATGGCTAAACCATATCTTAGAAATCGAGTTTCCATTAATGGGAATGCTGTGAGCTCCAAAATTCCGTAATTTAAACTCAACATTAGGTAATGATTTGAGCTTAACATGGTTTGTGTGTTTTAACTTGGAACTGATTAATCATGTGTGTCTGTTTCTCATGTATGGTTTGCATGATAAAGTCCCTAATTCAGTCCCTGTTGGTCGTACAGTTTAAATGATCTTGTATAGTGATATCCTTAAAATTCCCATAAGAGGCGAGGGGGTGGTGGATTCGTTTAAAGGAATGGAAAGATAATGGAAATGATAGTTGTGGGGGAATGATAGTGGGTCCTTTCATTATAATTGTATTGGTTGATGTGATTGGTAGGGCTGTTCATCGGTTCGGTTTCGGTTTATTGGGTTTTTTTTGGGCGATTATGTTGTTGATTATCCTAAAACCAAACCTTGCAACTTATTGATTTTGGTAATTGTGATTAAATGCGGACATCAAATGCAAATGCAAATGTATGTGCATGCATTAGCCCTTGAGGATGATTTTTATGTGGGTTTTGGTTTCTGATGATCATTGATGATCAAATTCTGTTGTTTTTTTCTTTTTTTTTTTTTGATAAATTAAATAATGGTGTTGTTTTCAAATCAAACATTCACAAATAATTTTTTCAAATTCTGTTTCATTCATGTAACAAACATTCACAAAGCATAATTTACAAACTTCCTTAACTTATGAGTTATGGCAGAGATCATTTGTAATTGTAATATAAAAATCATTTGCATATTGTAATTATTAATTTATTAGTGTTATTACTCAAATTAGCCTATTACTTATTAGCCTATTAAGTAAGCTAAGTTACTAAGTTAGTACTTATTAGTTGTTACTCAAAAGTCAAAACTAAGATAGTAATCATAGACTCGTATTATCTAAGTTAATGCCTAATTAGTAATTTGTTTTTTTTTACTTATCAATTATTGGTGGATGACATTAAAATATGGATTTCAGTTTGAAGACTATGTTGTATATCAAAGCAGAAATGCGTCTAATTTGGTAAGATGCTAAATCAAGAAAATGATAGTAAATTGTTCATTGAAGCTCATTATTGCTCATTAGGACAATCACCATCAATAGCAAGGACTAAATCTTACTTTAAGTTCTCTGTTTCATGAAAGTGAAAGTAAAAAATCATTCTACGGACAACATCAATATTTTTTATTGCAGATGATAAAACCGATGCCATGCAAATAAATTAAAGCATTTTGATACCCAAATCTTGTTTTGAATAAAAAGTCAAATTGTTGCTTGGTGGGTCAACTAGGAATACTCTGTTAGATTCATGAACTCACTTTCTTAACAATACTAATGACAAGTAATGTACTGATAATGGCCCTCTCAAGAAGGTAAAAAAATATGCATTATTTTCGTCAATTGCTTGTTAAAGATGTCAAAACTCAGAGAGGATGCTCATATCAGCAAATGATCAAATATGTAAAGGTCAGTAGAATTTTAATGCCATAAAAAAGAATATGCAGTCTAGGAGTCATCCAAACATATGTAATGAGAGGTTCAGTACAGCTTAGAGATTATCTAACGAGCATTCCCAAAGGAGATTTAATTTTTCTTTTGTAATGGTTGGTATATTCATGTAATTGCAGTTATAAATAAAATGTAACTGAACCCTTTAAAAAAATGCAAGTGATCCAAACTTTTTGTATTCCATTTTAAAAATATATAAGGTATATTTAAATAGCATCTTACATGGTGGCATATGTTTTGTATTAATATTCCTTCTCTTCATTATATTGTCACTTTTGATGTCCATGCTGAGAATGTTTCATGGTAATAAGGTCTCATGGTCGGCATTTTTGAAATAATTGACTGCCACGTGATTTTTTTGTTTGTAATCTTGTTATATTTTTAATGCTACTTATTATTATTTTTTTGTAATCTTGTTATATGTTAAATATGGCTAAACCATATCTTAGAAATCGAGTTTCCAATAGTTTTATAAATATAAACCATAAATTCTAATTAAATAACATTATTAATGATTTGAGCTTATATAAAATATATTTATAAATTTTGAAACTGATTAATCATGTGTGTTTTATTTTGTATGGTTTGCATGATAAAGTCCTAATTCAGTCCCTGTTGGTCGTACAGTTTAAATGATCTTGTATAGTGATATCCTTAAAATTCCCATAAGAAAGACCGAGGTAACTTAGGTTTTTAAAACCAAAGATAATAAACGAATGATAGTTTGAGAATGATAGTGGGTTCTTTCATTATAATTGTACTGGTTGGTCTGTGATTGGGAATGGGAATGATTACCAATGATTGTGGTTGGTTTGTTTTGGGGAATAGGAATGATTACCAATAATGGTGGTTGGCTTGCAAAATCTTTAGGAATGAAAACCTAATTAAATTTTTATTTTATTTTAAATTGTAAATGTTCTATAATTACTAATAAATTATGATATTAATAATGAAATATGTTAATTTTATTATTTTGGATTTTCATGCCTAATGTAGTATAAATTTTTTATCAATCATGTTTAATTATGGTATTTTTTTTATTCATTTTCATTGACTTCATTATTACTTTGAAGTATAATCACTATTTTGAGAACAAAGAATCAACGACAATAAAAAGACGCCTTAACCTGTGTTGAGTCTATCTTGCATCAATAGAATTGGAACCAATAAAACGATCATTGATCAAGTGACATGATGAGTTACAAAATAGCAAGAAAATAACTAACAGAGAATTTATGATTTATTCATTTTATGCTTCAAATAAAAGAAATTCCTGAACAATTATTTACAAAATGAAAAATTGTCATTCTTCAATCTATCCATTCTACAATTTCAAAAGCAATAATCATAGAAGCTAGCTACATTCCACATTGAGCACAAGAAGCTCTTCAACTTTCAAAGTAGAGCACTACAAACCTCTTGTAACCTGAAGTTGTCACTGGCAAGCTCACTTTTCAACTCCTCGGCGTCAACCAAGACACCACGGAGTTCATCAACTGCACTTATAAAATCCCCATAATGGAGCTTACAAAGATCCCAGTTTCAGCTTCTTTCTTCTTGACAGCATGCTTCAGCTGATTTAGAAGGGCTTTAGGCTTCACTGTCTCAAACGCAAGCCTAAAAACTGGACTAAAGTCCTCCCGATTACCAATCATAGTAGCAAGAACAGAGTCCTCACTCGTGTCTGCATTTTCAGTCACAGCCCTCCTTTTCATTTTTGCACTCATTACCTTTCTCAAGACTCTACAAATACACCAAAGCCAACAAAACTAATTAAGAATTCACGTCAAAGTACTACGTTTCCCTTCTCTTCCACTGATTGCCTTACATTTTAGGAACAAACAAAAGTGAAATGACTCAGAAATCAGAATACCGAAAGGAAGAATTAGAGTAAAGAATGAGTTGAATGACTACAAAATTCTTGAACCAATAAAACATCAGTACAACTACAATGTAAGCACACTAAAACAACTAATAACTGGCTTCCAACTTCGGCAATTTAAGTGCTATGGGAAAAATATAAATAAGAAAACTTTTCCAACTTGCCAAGGATACAGACAAAGGTTACAACTTGCGACCCACAAAGATCTATCAACTTTGTGAGGCCTAAACTACAGTTTGCTTTGTCCTTTAAACTTTTATATGAAGAATATTTCCAATCAGCAATAAAATGCCCCCATTTGAAGTCAAAGTACACAATGATGGAATGGCCTACAATTTCTTCTTTCATTAAAGTATTCACTATGTGATGGTAGACACTGCAATAAAATTCATAAGGCATTTTTCAGAAATAAGAAATTCTATTTTCACTCGTGGCTTAAAGTTAGTGAAAGGAGTTATCCTCCCCACAAGAGAATTGACTCAGCAGGAGGACTTTATTAAAAATTATATGAAAAGCAATGAGGTTGATTTGAAAAATTCAGATCATGACGAGTCTCTATAGCTCCACAAGGCAAGGGTAGAAGTTTGGACTAAATTGCAGTGATCTTCTGCCCCTTTTAGAATTGCACAGAGCCAAAATACAGCAAACAGAATGATTTGTTTATATAACACATCCACGAATGTATTGACACCATATTCAGATAACAATGCAAGCAGCACTTAGAAAAATTGGCCTAACTAACCTGGCAAAAGAATGACAGCAAACAATTATTAATCTCCATAAACATAAACAATAGTGAAAACAAAAAATGCCAAGATCTTGACTTCTAACCTATATAAACAAGGCCCCAAGCCCTCTAGGTAGAAATGTAGGACGAAAATAACGAAAATGGAGGAAAGAAATGGAAGACGAAAATGGCGAAAATGGAGGAGCAAAATGGAAGAAGAAATTGGTGAAAATGGAGGAACAAAATGGAAAACGAAAATGGGACCGAAAAATAGAGGACGAAAGTTGAGGGGATTCGATCGAAAACCCTTGGCCAGCGAAGGGGAAATGGCGAAAGAATTTTAGACTTCTGGCTTTCATACCCCCCTAGTCATGGGGGGTATGAGGATTCCCCCATATTGGGTAATCAGGATTCCCTCATTTTACTGTGTTCATTCCATTCCTTTTAACAAGGCGCTTAGGTTCTTATCATTCCCATTTCCCCTCTTTTCAAACCCACGAACCAAGCAGCCCCTGAGATTATTATTCCCATTATAGGTGGCAGTTAGGTGGGAAAGAGTGGGAATTTAATGGGTGAGAAATTAATGGAAATGGATAATTAAATACCCATTAATTTTAAATATTGGGTGAGATTGGTAGATATTGGGAATGGGTAATCCCATTCCCAATAAATAGATGCTATTATTGGGTTCAAGTGGGATTGCACTTAATTACCCAATAAATTCCCAATAAAAAGCTACTAAATATTCCTAATTAAATCCCATTAAATTAATAATTTTTATTAAATTATCACTAATCATTGATTATTCAACATTACCCAATAATTACCCATTTAACATTCCTCCCATTTATTCCTAATGGATATTTTTAATAGGCATGGGAAACCCAATAACTTTCATCCCATTGGGACTATAGAAATATTGTCAATTCTAGTGTTTAGATACTCTTTGGGCATTTTGAAAGGCCAATTTCGAAAAACGTGCTATTGTTATTAAGCCCAATTCAAAAGCCTTCAAAGAATCGACTCAATCCAAAAATAAAGAAAGAGAGTAAATAAATAATCCTTTAAATTCCAATCTTCTCATGCTAAATTCTTGCCTCCAACTTTGAACAGCCCATTCCGCCACCAAAGAACCTGGGTTTTTTTTTTTTCCCTACATATATGGTTTGATTTTTATTATTTTCTGATTTTCTAGTTTAGAACTTGTGTTTTTATATCTGCGTTCTGGATTCTGTATGCGAATCTTTCTAGTTTGATCTTTTCTCTATTTGTTTAAGTAGTTTACATCTGTTTATGTATCAAGAATGCGAAATATGCTACATTATGGAGCTTCCCATTGGCTAAACTCCATTTGTTTCAAGGGATTATGCTGCAAAATCTAACTATCGTAATCATAATAATAACGATGATTATGAATGATTATCGTTTATAGTGGCAACTTGGTGTTTAGAATTGTATAAGAAAATGAAAAGTAATTTGAAAATGTATGTGAATTTATGGATTAGTTTGCTCAGCTATAAAAAATTGAGGGTTGTTTTAATTTTTATTTATTTATTTCTTTTTATTCCTATCATTACATAAGTATAGTGTTGAGAAACTACCTCGGGGAGCTTCAGGTGTTTATTCTTTGAAGTATGTTCTTCGCCATATTATTATGAATTTTCTGGTTAATTTGAAAGTCATGCGTTAGAGTTGTAATTTTCTGGCTTGGGCTGGGCAACATAGTGTACAAGAAGAGTGAAGTTCTCATAATTTTCAAAGAATCAAATGCCTCTCCTTGTCCTGTTGAAAAGGGGAAAAGAGTGGGTTCAACAATCTGAATTTTGTTAATGATTGGTTTAAACATTGGAGTCATTAATGAAATAGAAATGGAACTTTTAGTGTTGATCTTTTGTAAATTGGTATGGTTACAGGAAAATGGTGGCACGCTTTGTCTTTTTTGTAATTGTTCACCATTCAAGGTTTCTTACTATTTACTTAAATGTGATACGTTGTGATTTGATTTAATTAGTTCTTAGATGTGTTTACTGTTCTGATAGTCTTAGCTCGATTAATCGACCACATGGTTTTCATCATAAGCTTTGCATAATTGATGTATCACCGAGACAATTGGTCAAAGGAAAGTTGGTCTTTTGTCTTAAGCATGAGCTACGATGTATGTAGATCGATTTATCTTGTAAACCTAGATGTGGAAAAACTAGAGTTATTTATTTGTCAAGCCTGACCAATTAATCTTACGTCTAGTCTGATTGTTTTTTAATTTTTTTTTTTTAATTGTAAAGCTATTTCAATTTAGTCATTGTTTTATGTGTTGATTTTATATTCCTAGTTTAGGTAGAATGTGTACCCTTTCTGGTGTTAAATCAAAAGAAGTTGATTTGGTTTTCTTCTATGAACTGCAAGTTGATTAGATGCACTAAAAGATTTTCTTCTGGACAGGAAGCTTTAGATTTGAAACTAGCTCTGAGGTTGGTCTAAGTCCACAACTTTGGATTAAATTGTTCAAAAATATGGACCCTAGATATACAGGAGAAATGCTGAGGTAATTTCTGGTCAAAGCTTTGTGTCTTTTGACTTACATGTGCAGTTGTTTGCTTTTCATTCCTGTGCATATAAGTGTGTATTGTGCATATTGATCTGTATAAGTTGATGTGACTTCTGATTGTTGTGTTTGCAGACATTTGGATAAGCAGATTGAGCCCTTAATGGATGCCTACGGGTCAATGTCGAATGAGTTGCATAAACTCCAGGTCTACTTCATTGTAATTAGGATTTTGCTTGTTTGTTGCAGTTCTGTTCGTCTGAGTCTGTTTCGTGGTAAATCACGCAAGATGAAGATTAATCAAATAGAGAAGTGCTACTGAATCAATAAATAAATTGCTGTTCATTTCGCATTTTAATGTTACATTTGGAGGATGCTCTTTGGTTTGGCCAGGCCTTAAATTTTAATTCTCTCTCTCTCTCGGTTTATTTGTTTGTTTTTGTCTTGTGTGGAAACCCAGATGGGGGAAGGATTGCATCTGTAAATGTGGTGCACTATCTCATTACAGCTTTAGTGAATAAATTATTTAATGGAAATCAAGTTGTTTTGAGGCTTTTGAACTATCATGTTCTTTGCAGGTAGAGGAAGAAATGCTGATGCACAAGTTTTATGAATTCATGATAGGCCAAGGGATTGCAAAAAAGGTATTTATTGTATATATTCTTGCACCTTGCATTTCAGTGCTGAAGCTCCTTTATATGATTTGGTAAAATTACAATCTGTTCTCCTATAAAATTAGAATCAGCTAGCCTATTGAATGGTTTGTGGTTTGATTCAAACTAGGATACATTGTGTTGAATTTTGTATGAACAGTGAGCTTTGGTTTGCCAATGAAACAAAGCATTCAAGTTCCTCAAACGGAGAAGCAAAGTTTTCAGTTTTGCCTATCTGTAGTTGAGATCCTAATGTCACCTGAATGAAATTGGCAAAACATTTTTGAATCCCGTTTGAGGTTAGCAATATGACCCTCCCTTCTGTGGGTGAAACCAAAATATATCATTCAAGTCTACAGATATGATTACCCAAAGTGTTTCTGTTTCAAACACAGGACCAGAGCCAGCTTTGTACACGTATAATGAATCTTGTTTGAGGTTAGTACCCTGCAAGGATGTTTCAGCCTGTTTGCAAGTCTTGAACATGAAACTTCACTATTAAAAACTGGAAAACTACAAATGCTAATGAGTTGTTTCCCAGGTATATCATATTTGATATGGCAGGCCAAGGCCGTAATATTTATATTTAGCATCTTCACTGATGCATTTCAAGGACGTTATACTTCCTACCTGCCTGGTTTCTTGATTCAATGGGCCTTTTCTATGTGAAGGCTTCTGCTTGTTATTTATTATGCATTTTACATACTCTTCCTGAACTAGGTTTCTGCAGTTTCATCCCATTCTTGTGGTCACAGTGCTCCATGTTTTTTGATGTATGAGCTATTTTTCTAGCAATTTCAAATGATCATCAAGTGTGTAGAAACTGGTGCCCTTAGTTTACTTTGGAGTATCATGGGCTATGCATTCACAATGAGTGTGCAGTTGCTCTTTCCTTCTATAGCTTTTTCCACATTTTCAGCCATGCATAATATAACTAATATAAGCATAGAAAACATGTCTGAGCATGTTGACATACACTCCAAAATAAAATATGTTTCAGGTGGGTAATGAAAAAATCTTCCATCATTGTTGATCAAGACAATATAAAGATGCTCAAGTCATTGGAGTACATTCCAAAATTTGTGAAAACTTTTCAATTCCCTGCCACATGAGATATTAAATTTGTTCCATGGAAACAGGTTACTGGATTGGTTAAACTTGGGCTCTGTATGGGTGTCTAATAAGAATTAGAATCGGGGTTAGTTTTTATAGAAATTTAAACCAAATCAGTGGGAGTAAGATTATAATTCCAAGTCAATCCGAGTTCTCATTAAAAGCCAAATATTAGTCTATGTTGAATGATCAACATTTCAGAACTTTATTCTCATTGATTGATTTTGAATGTCCTTTATGTTACTCAGTTTTAATCTAAACTTGTTTTAGTTTTTAATTTGATGCTATTTCCTTTCGCAGGCTACAGATGATAACGATTTGCAGGGTGATGGGGATACCAACAAAGGCAAAATGTTACGTGATGTTATTGCTGATGAATAGTAAGTTGTAAATTTGTTGTTAAATCAACACTTAGTTTTACACATGAAATACATCTGGCGATGTAACAATTTTGGATTTCTCATGAGTAGATTTTATGAGTAATGGCTGTTCTACGTAGAATGTTACCTCCCAAGTAACTTAAGGGGCAATTTTGTAATTTTATAGATGAAATTTCAAAGTCTGACCATGATTGGCTGGTGGATTTTCAAGCTAATAAAAACTCATCTTTTGTTCTGAATGTACGATCTCCTGATGCATGAAGATGGTTCCCCATCCCCCAGCAAGGGATACTCAAGTGAAGAATTGTTAAAGATAACTGAGGAACAGCTAAAAGCAGCAGGAAGATGGTGCATCTCCTGTTGACAATCAATCAGAAACAGAAAGCCCATTAGTCCAGCAGCTAGTAGATGAATCCTCTGGTGAAACTCAGACTGATGTTCAAACCCAACCACAAGGTCTGTATATATGTCAAAAATTTAGTTGAGTGCGGTTGCAAAGCTAATTCCTCCTTCCTCTCTCTAGTGTCTCTGATATTCACTTCTATATCAGTGGTTTCAGATAGTCCTCAAGAAGCTGCTTCAGCCACACCTGATCCTGGGAAGCCTGAAAGGAATACATGAGAGTATACAGCTGCAATTTTGTTGGTTAGATTAGCTGATAGACTCCCTGTTTTCCTTTTGTTGTGTGTGTGTGTGCGCTTTTTTTTTTTAATTACCTTTTTCAATTCTCATGTTGGTTTCTTAGTTTATTACCTTAAACATCTCACTGTTGTACAATAAAACACAGGTTCGACAAAAATTATTATGAACACCAACTCTCTCAGTATGAGAAATCTAGATTATTATGAGCACCAGCTCTCTCCCTGTTGTACAATAAATATGTAGACAATAGTTATTGCTCTATGTAGAGGAAGATTGACGCGATTATACACAGTGACAGATTGACTTGAGAACTTGGCAAGGGAAATTGTTAGAGGGAGAAATTCTTGTCAATAAAAGTCATACTGGAAACACCTATCTTTTTTTTCTCCTGCCTTGTGCTCACTGGTTTTTTCTCTTTTCTTTTACGGCCTTTAACGTCAAACCTTCCTAGGCACAAGTCAAGTTTTCAAATATCTCATTTCGGGAACCCCATATTAGTTTTACAAGTTTCAAGCTCATTCATCATTAATAATTTAATAGTGAGTGTACGATTGTGCATGGTCTCCTGCGGCATCTGGTTGAAAATCTTCTTCTCATGCCCTTCCTTAATAACAAGGATTACGAAGACGTCTCATAACAATAATAGATTAGCACAGGCACAGAACGCCTGAAACATTGCCAAAAATCCCAAACAATTTTTAAGGAAACGAAAGCTTAAAAACACTTGCAATCCATTACAACCTAACAATTCTGAGGTTCCTAATACTACTACTTCCATATTAAATTATTAATTAAACCTCTAAGAGGAGGAACTCCTTATCCTCCTCCAGCCACTCCATGGCATTAGTCTCCAAGGTGATCTCCACATCAATGCTTCTTCCTCCGCTCTTTCCTTGATACAGATACACCATTCCATCAAACCTATTGTTCTGCCCGCTCCTCGCAACTTCAGGCTTCCCGAAACCGAAGTCCACATCATAGACCTTAAACCGCGGTGAGCTTCCCACCGCCACGCAGTTCGTTCTAGCATCTTTGAACTTGAAAATCTTGGGATTGCTCTCCCACTCCTTGTTGCGTTCATCAATGGCCTTCGAGTTATGCATCTGCGACGGTCTTCCTTCACTGGTCTTGCTTCGTTTCTAGCTAGGTTCTGAATTTCCGCCTCTTCCGTTGTTGCAATCCCGTCTACATTTTCCATGTCTTCCACCTCTAAGTCGGAAAAGGATAGACGGAGTCCAAAACAGCAATATTGGAAGACGGAGTCCAGAGCAACAATATTGGAAGATAAATTGCAGAAGATAAGATAGAAGCACAACAACTGCTCTCAGTCAGGTGTAGGTTTCTCTCGAGGTGACTCCCTTGCAGCCGAGCTTCTTGGCTGTGGATTCCTTCGTCTTACTGAAAATTTGTATACAACAACGGCTCTTGATTTTTGCTATTTCTTTTTGCTGCTAAACCTTGGATTTCAACCCAGCCAAATTGGATCTTTAACACTAATTTTCTTCGCTCAACCAAATCAAAACGTATACTCCCCGACGTTCAATAAGATGTGAAGACTAAGTTGTTTCGATTTTTCTTTGGGTGGTTGTGACTCAAATTCATCTACCCAAGCTTTTTCGAAGCTCCTTGTGTCAGATCCCAGTTGTTCAGAATTTTTCTTGAATTTTTTCTCTGAATTTTCGTAGCTCACCGAAACTGAATTTTCTTCTGCCCGATTTGAGTTATGCGGATTTTTAATTGAGTTGAGATTGATCTATTTCAGCTTCCCATGGTCCTCTGAAGTTATTTGTATCACATTGTAGTTGCTCGGATTTTTTCACTGAATTTTTCTTTGATTTTTGGTGATTTTTCCCGAAGCCAATTTTTGGTGAACAATGGGTTTTTTCAATCTTCTTCTACCCATCCCTTCCCATGGTTTCCTGAGGATCTTTGGCTTCTACAAACCATGGGCAAGGACATCCCATGAGCAGCTGGAATTAATGATTTGACCAATAACCCATTCTCAGAGGATTAAGAGTGACCGTTTTATTCAACTAGTTCGGAAAAGCTCAATCCCATGGTTTCAAATGTGGAAGGCTTCCTAATTCTGATGTTGATTTCTCGAATGATGATGTTAGTGTGGAGAGCCCTAATTCTGGTTATCCCACGGCTCACGCACAAACAAAGGAAACTAGTTCCTTGCTCAAATCGAAAAATGCCCGCCAGCTACTTGATGAATTGCCTCAAAGAAAGACCTTGCAAGTTAATTTATCCATATTGACATTTTTGCCCCTCAAAAAACATGTAGAAAGACTGCCATTTGGCCTTTAATGGACAAAAATAACAAAATGGCTACGGGTAATCACTTTTAGGAATTAGATGACTATTCACGTAATTTTGTAAGTTGAGTGACTAAAAGTATACGATTTAAAAAGTTGAATGGCTTTCAATACTCTTTAACAAACAACTACCAAAAAAACCCTAGGGTACCCATTTTAAAAATTGATATATCCTGATTTGGCCCGCCAACCTTTATAAAAGCCACCCCAACTCTAAACCCTAATCTTAAACCCCCCTATCCCAGAAGAAATCAGTCTTTCTTTACAGCCGCACCGCAGTCATGGTTGCCAGAGGAGGTGCTCTCAGTTTACATTTCGAGAACTTGTTTTTTCTTTTTGCTGTTGTGAGTTTATGAATGGTTGAACAATTTTTTAAATTGGGTTTCTTGATTTTTTGTTATCTTTCACAGGGCGTGGCGGCGGATTCAGGGGTGGCCGAGGAGGAGGTGATGGGGGAAGAGGGGGAGGGAGGGGCGGTAGAGGGGGTTTTGGTGGTAGGGGTGGCAGCGATATGAAGCGTGGCGGAGGAAGAGGTGGCGGAAGAGGAGGCGGAAGAGGTGGCGGAAGAGGAGGCGGAAGAGGAGGAGGGATGAGGGGAGGGAGTAAAGTTGTTGTAGAACCTCACAGGCACGAGGGTGTGTTTATAGCAAAGGGTAAAGAAGATGCTCTTGTTACCAAAAACATGGTCCCTGGTGAAGCTGTCTATAACGAGAAGAGAGTCTCTGTTCAGGTAGATATAAGTCTTTTTTTTTTTTTTGGGCCGCAATGCTTCGAATTTTTTATCATCGTACTTCAGATTTTATTTTAAAACTTGTAAATTCTTTTTTTATAAAAATTGAGAGACTCGTAAGATAATTGTTTTTTATGGCCACATTGGATAATGGATGCGTTTTTACTTCTCCTGAAGTCAAGCATGGTGTCTTTTTTCAGTTGGAATAGTGTAATTGCTATTTATACCCATTTTGAAAGACCTCAGAAATGTTTGTTTGATTTGTGGAGTTACTTACTGCAATCTGTATTACGTGTTTACTTACTTCCTTTCCTTCCAGAACGAGGATGGGACAAAGGTTGAATACAGAGTGTGGAACCCATTTCGATCTAAGTTGGCAGCCGGTATTCTGGGTGGACTTGATGATATCTGGATTGTAAGTCTGCCCATTGCCTTTTTTCCCCTTCATTTTCATAACTTTTGATTTTAGTATGCAGACTTGACACATATTTGGGTGTAGTTAGAAGTTTCTAAACGTCTTTTTGATATTTTCATTTGGAACAGAAACCTGGTTGTCGAGTACTTTACCTCGGAGCAGCTTCAGGAACCACAGTTTCTCATGTCTCTGACATCGTTGGCCCTGTAAGTTGCTCCTGTCCTGAAAGTCATTACTTATTGTCTTTTCTGATTGCAGTCACTGACATGTGGCTTTGTGATATTTACCTGGAAGGATGGTATGGTGTATGCTGTAGAGTTTTCTCATAGGAGTGGTAGGGATTTGGTGAACATGGCTAAAAAGCGAACAAATGTTATACCCATCATTGAAGATGCTAGACATCCAGCAAAATACAGAATGCTTGTTGGCATGGTTGATGTGATATTTTCTGATGTTGCTCAGCCCGATCAGGTCTTGTTACTTAGCATATAGTTGTTTAATTTTTTAATGTCATCATACATATTTTTGGCTATGTTGTCTATTTCCTCGTCATTTGAACAGCTTTTCCGAGGTTCTTATTTATGTTGTCTATATCCTTCTCATTTGGCTGTCTCTAGCATTACTTTGTTTCCAAGTCTTAGATCTTCTTATGGTTGGCTTGGTATCCTTATTTTTCGATGATTCAGTCTATCATTTAGCAAATGGTTCCACCACTAAACTTTTCTTTACTTTTGTTTTGGCACTTTCATAACAAGGATTGTAGTTTACAATTGTTTTGTTGTGTCACAGTATTGTACTATTCTTTTGAGCATCTTAATTGCTAGAAAGAAGCATTTCCTTTTCAACACATACCATTGCTCAAAGAGCATGTCTTTTTATTTTTTTTCTTTTTCTTTTAATTGATTTTGGATATAATATTAGCAGATGATGAGTTACTCGGATTCCCCTTCAGGACATCATGTGTGATGCAAAAACCGAGTTTCTGATGTTATTATCTCTTTTTGGTTTTAGCTTTTGGTTTGGGCATACAACCTCTGGAAATTTCTCTTTTCCGCCCCCCAATTTAAAAGTTTGTTAAGGTATTGCAGTTTTTTACCCGAGAATCATGATGATTCTCCTGGTCACCTTTACTTTTTGTGCTTCAGTTCTGTTAATTGAGGAGTGTTTTACTTACCCAGCTCTTCATTGTCATTTCCAAAGTAGCCCCATTTTTGTTACTTGTAGGTTATGGCCTTTGTGGGAAACTATCAATGTTCATTGCAGTTGTATTTTCGCTCTTCTATTTTTTGATTCGATTTTGGATGTGCTCGGGTTACACTGTTCCCTTTTCGGTCATTTTTGCTGCTGGTTTTGTTTGCAGGCAAGAATTTTGGCACTAAACGCGTCTTACTTCTTGAAAACCGGAGGCCACTTTGTGATTTCAATTAAGGTTTGTATTTTGATACTTGCTCTGTATTTATGATGCCGTATACGCGCATATGATGTTTTTATGGAGGATTATTTCATTTGAAAATTGCCAATCTGACAATTATTTCGTTGAGTATTGCTTGTTATTTGTTGCACTAATTAGTTGCTCGCAGCCTTGGGTTTTACAAGGTAACATCAGATGTTTTGTTGGTTAGATATTTGGTGTGTGTATGTGTGTTTAACTTTCTTGTCCTGGGATTTTTTGGGGTTGGAATAAGAAATTCCTCTTGAAAGACAGATTCTTTGGCATGACAATTCTCTGACCTTACAGGCAAACTGCATAGATTCAACTGCTCCAGCTGAGGCTGTATTTGCCCAGGAAGTCAAGAAACTCCAAGCAGATCAGTTTAAGCCTCTTGAACAAGTTACTCTTGAACCGTTTGAACGAGACCATGCTTGTGTGGTTGGTGCTTATCGACAGCCCAAGAAACAGAAGGCCCAGGTGTAGCTTTTTTTTGTCTTTGTCAGTGTTGTCAAGAAAATGCATAGGATAGTGACTGTGGTCAATATGAATTTCTACTTAGATTTATTGCTGTATCTGTGAATTTGGATCTAATGATCATGATTGTCTTTGTATTGTCAAGCTGTATGGCATATTTAATTCGACTTTAGTTATTTGTTGGCACTAGGCGCAAGAATTATTCCTCCAAACTGCAGGCTGTTGTTGACAGATTTGCTGATAGCTTGTTTGGCTCTGTCCAAACACTTTTCCAAATTATTTGAGAAAACAAAATGATGGGTAGCAAATTCTGTGAAGGATTGCTTTTGTGCACATTAAACTTTGATGGTTAACCACTGGGCATATTAAACTCTGATGATTAATCACTGGGGTTAACCTAGCGTTATATCAGGTTCAAACCCAACATGTTGAAGAGCATTTGACACCCAATTATACTAGAACGTGTCAAGTTGCAATATTAGAATGAAACGGTATTAAGGTTAACATGTGTTTAGTTGCAATATTAGAATAAAGCAAGTACTACTATGAGCAATTAGAAATTCTTAATGGTGAATTGCATGAAAAGAAGATATTTTAAATTTGAAGTGTCAAAAGTTTGATAAATGAAAGATCCAACCAAATTGAATTGGACCCATAAATTAAAAAAAATTCTTTTAACTTGAATACAATGCATCTAATTCGGTACACTTGTACTATATGCTGATATGGTTTTGATATAGGATAGTCCTAAAAGTGCTAGTAATAGTTTGATACAGGAAAGTGATAATTTAGAGGGTAAAAATTTGCTATCTTTGTTCAAGGAATGCACTTTTTATTCTGCTCAAAATAGCCATTGTGATTCTTTTATTTTAATATCTTGTGTCCTCGAAGGTGCTTCTCTTAATAATGAAGTTGTACCTTTTGCAAAATTAAATGCTCCTAATTCGACACCGTATGTCCGTATCTGTGAAACTTTTAAGGTTGACTATCTTGCACCCTTTTATTTTCAATTTCTAGCCCACCCCATTTCCTCATGCGCTCTGATGTCTGCTCAACCTGCAATGGCAATTACCAAATTTTCACAATAGTGTGTGAGCAGCTTTGGTTATGAAGATAGCCTAACGTAGGAATTTAGAACGGATCTCTTTTGTTATGGAGTTTTGCTGATTGTGAAATGTAAACAGACCTCAGTTTTCCAATTGGTCTTGTACAGTACTGTTAAGAGCAGCAACGTCTGCAGGACAATTCCAGCTATCATGCCACCCCAAAGTCCCTGCAATTATGAGGTACCCAACACAGCGTTATTGCTGCACGAGAAAAATTATGAAGAGATTGGAACACTGGATGCCAGCATTAACTTATCAAAAACTAAACTGGCAGCTTATGAACAATGGAATATCAAATTAAACTAGCTCATGTATCTCGGTGCCCATGTGCATTATTGAACCAAATGTTTGGCGCAACAAGATCTTGAAATCCGGTTTACCTTTACGCCAAGATCAACCTTATAGCCAAGAAGATATCCCAGAGGAAGACCAAATACATAATAGCTGCCCAAGTTGATATAAGCCACCAAAGCTTGCCATCCGCCTCCTACAGCAACACCTGGAAGAAGAATATGACATTTTGCATCAACAATGGTGAAAGTGTACAACTGGTGAAGAATAGCACTACAAAGATGATGGAAAGGCGTATATTACATATAGGAAATCCCAAGTGATAAACTACCTGATATTTCTGGCTGAATACTGTTAAGAACCATTGTTATTCCAAGAAGGCCAGCGAGGTCTGCAACAGCTTTTTGCATATCTTTGCTGTTTGTGAAAATTATGGCAAAATGATTTCTAGCCACAAGGACAATAACCATGCAAAGAATCCCTATCAGGAGAGATTGAAAGACTGCGACGTATACGGAAACCTGGCTGCTGTTGGATGTCCATACCCTAGCTCATTTGTGACTAGAAAGCAGTGAAGAACTACTTTAACCTGGCATATACAGCTACAAGGGAATTGGGATTCAAGAAAAGTGAGGATATTACAATTGATATACAAACTAAAATACAAAAATTTTCAGTACGTAACAGGCAAACTCAAAAGTTGGGGCACAAAAATCAAACAGTTTCGAGGATGTACAGTCCTACTACACCTAAGGAAATAATCCAAATAAGATAGTTCAGAATATTTCTTGTTCCAGACAAAAACTTTGAGAGAAAAGGAAGTACAGATGTAAATGTCAACTAAAGATCGATGCTTCACCAAAAACATACAAAGCAACTTTTATCCAAAAGTAGAGTGTGTTTTGTAATTCATACACATTTTCTGGATATCTGGATCTGGAAGTAATCAAATTACGAGATATATCAGAAAATGTACACTAGATGTTGCTGTGCCATTTCACCTTATTGCAGCATTTACTCCAATGAATATCATAGCTTCAAGTCCATTGAGGCTCATGCTGAAAATTTAAGCAACAAAGATGTTAGCATCTGAGAGGACACCGAGAATGGCAACACCAAAAAGAAGACCAGCAAGCATCAAATGACAATATGTGAAATTTCAAAACTGGCCAAATGCTTAGGGAACCAACAGCAAGCACGGCATTATTAAGATGTCCTGTGAGGATATTAATACGCATTATGTACCATATCTCCAGGCAAAGCATAATTGCTGAAGCAAGAGAGAGCCTAACAAATGACCATATATCCCTAAATGCAGTCCACGACCATCCCTTCCATCCATCTTTACACCAACAAATGACGTAGAAAAATTGAGGGAGAGCAATAACCCAATTTGTGATGTCAATTGCTACAGCAGCTCCAGCGATTCCCCAGCCAAGCAGATTAATAAAAATCCAAAGCAAAAGAACATGCAGCAACAGGGCTATTAATCCAATCCATGCTCTAACACCAACTTTGCTCTGGGCTTGAAGAAACTTTTGGGTGGGGAAATTGACAAACAAGAAAAACAATTGAGGAATGGTTAGGATGGAGTAGTATCCTGCCGGATTTGCAATTTCATCTTGTTGTCTGAGGAGCTTGAGGAGTGGCGTGGCAAATATGTAGAGCGGCAAAATGATGATACAGGTGACAAATAAAATTATCATGGATCTCTGCATGTACACACCAAGCATTTGAACTTGGCTGGCACCAAATGCTTGACCACATAGCGTCTCTAGGGCACTCCCCATTCCAAGCTACATATTTTTCACAAAGTTTTAATTAGCCTAAGGAGCAGTTCTACGGGGTAAAGTTCTTTGAGTTTATATGAGCATTCTCAATAAATGATGTAAAAAACTAAAAATCTGCTACCATGCTGCCCATATTTTCACCTAAGCTTAAATTGGTTACTACTACTTATTCATCCGGTAACTTTTCATTCAGAACTCATCAAGGCTTGACAAATTTCTACCAATAAACTAGGGAATGTGCATACATTTTTTTTTTCTCGAATATAGGAGTTCTATTAGAAATCTAGAACTCGCAACATGGCTTTGAAATGCCGTGGAAGGAAACCCATAAAATAAAATAAAATAAAATAAGGTTAAGCTAGAGTGAGACTAGAATTGAGCTATAGAAACTGAACAACAGCAATGGATAGTACGTACGCCAATGCTGTGAGTTTATACGACATAACAAACCATTGATTATAGGGCAGGCACACATACAGCGTTATGTACAAATACAGACAGGCAAAAAAGTAACAAATTAAATGGGTTAAGAGAGCAATTTATACGTAAACACGCTAAAGGTGTGAGTGAGTGCGAGAGATATAGAGATGAGGCGGCGGAGGCGAACCATGAAGCCGAATGAGAAGGTACCAATGACAGAGGAAGAAATAGAGATGGTGGAGAGCTCGACGTCTCCTATGTGACCGGCAAAAATAGTGTTAACCGCATTCATGCCGAATTGACAGAGAAAGTTAAGGCCCATTGGAGCACCTAATGCCCATAGCTTCACAGTTTCAATATAGAACACGCGCCACAATTCCTTCAAACTCCTCGCCAGCAGGTAATCTCCGTCGTCTCCCACCAGCAGCTGCTCTTTATCATTCCCCGAGCTGCCGTTAAGCAACGGCGTCTCCATAATATTGTTATATGTGTATAGACAGGCTACAAGTTGTACGTAGAGTAGTGTATGGTATATATTCTTGTCGTCGGCAAATTACAATCTCAGGTCCAACGACGTTAACAAACCAGAGATGGTCGTCGGAGAAAGTTATAATACGATGGATGATGAACTCTAGGCAGTGGCTGAAACAAGTGATCTAGACGCGAATAAATGAAATCACCGCCGCCAGAAAGAGTGGTGAGGAGTCATCCTCCCAGTTTTAGGGCAGACGGAGTATAAACGATTATTGCTTGGAAGTGTGAGCGTGTGTGGGAGAGCAGGAGGAGGAGGGAAGAATGGGGACTGCAGACCACGTTGGTTGGATTGGCTATATTGAAGCGATTGGCAAGTCTTGGAAGTTATAGCTAAAGTGGTGCCTTTCTGTTTGGCCTAAATATGTAGTTATAATTTTTCCTGCTACTTTGCCACCATGCTCAACACTCCTCCCATCACTTAGTATTAGCAGGTGATAACTGTGCAAAGCGCGGTTTTTTGAGTGCCCAATGTATTGTGTAGAATATACATAATTTGAGGATAAATTATGATATTCTAGGGAAAATAAATTCATAGTGTAATTGAAAAACAAAAAAATGTTTAAAACTTGAACGAAGAATTATATAGTAAGTCTAGAATTACACAGAATCTAATATGTACTCTACCTAGTAAGTTTTGCTTGAGCATTAATACTAAACAATTCAGAGGGCAAAGGAGTCACACCATCACTATGTGATAGAAAATTACAAGGAAAGGAAATGCCTGTTGCATATGGCCTAAAGGTGTAACCATAAAGGAGGATAAATCTTCTTGTCCACGATGCACTACTTCTTTTGTGCAAGAAGGATAGTGTGAATCATACAAAGGATTTACAGCTTGAATGACAGATGAAGGCAGCCAAGCGGCAACACAACTCCTAATCAACCACGCCTGACACCTAGTACATACATTGAACACATAGAAAATAAGAAGGAAAAAATGCAAGCAGCAACAAATTGGATGTAAAGAACAACATTAATAGAAACATCACCTCTAAAAGTGTACCTCGATCAAGAAAACAACCACCCAATAGCTATTACCACTCGAATTCCATTGGAAAGCATGCAGAGAAGAATAAAAGCATGTCGAATCAGTACAAGAACAAAAAATCATAACAATTATAAAAAGAATGCAAGCAGTAAAAAAAGGCAAAAAGATTATTGTAGACATTCACCATATACTTTCGTGTGGGAAAATCAACATGTACTATTTAGGCATAGAAAAGAAGCTGCCTTTCCAATCCACTCTTACAAACCTATAACTAATGTCATAATTGTGTAATATGCACAATATTAAAGTAATATGTATGCTTGTGCAAGTGTAGAACCAAATATAGTAAACAATTTAATTGTTACATGGTCAACTGTGAAATCAAGCATTACCAAGGACAAAACTTTGCACAGGCACATAGTATTCATTGTACATGGTTGAATCTATGTTAAACCAAACCTGACATTAGTAATATACATTGTTGTGCAAGTGTAAAACAAAATCTAATAAACAAAAAAATGTCTGCATATGATACATGGTTTAATACAGAAGAAAGCTAAAGAATGTGAAGATTCTATCCCTTTAATGAAGCAAATATAAGCGAGCATAAATTAACAGAAACATAATTGCAAAATGATGAATGAAGGAACTAAAAGCGTTAAGCTATGAATAACCATTGGAGAAGTAACTTATATCCCAATTGGACCCGCCTGATATCCAACACATGCATTAGAAATAGAAACGGTAAGAACTAAAAATGCATGCAATGTCAAATTTTATTAAAAGATGGAACATTAAAAGAGACTCAACTTGTCAAAAACAACTCTATCAATTTATTGGCTTCCCAACAACTATACACATTCAAATTCCATTCAATGCCTGTACAAAATAAAAGGAAAAGTTAGGACGCAATAGAACAAATCAAATAAATCATTACAAACAAAACAGAACATCCACAACACAAAGTCAATAAAATAAAGGAAACAATAAAGACACCCAACACACACTGTACACATTTATGCGACAAATCTAGTGTTGATTGTTTATTTAGGTATTAAAAGGGTAGCTGCCTTTCCAACCCCTTTTTGTCCGACTTATAATTAACTTCCTAGTTCAGTAATATATACAATATTCATATACTCTACTGGCTTGTACAAATGTGAAACTAAATGCAATGAACCATTTAAGCATTAAGCATGATCACGTAGGATAGTAAAAAAATACTAATCATAAAACCCCAAAGAAGTTGTATAGGTGAGCAAAAGTGGTTTTTACACATAACATGGTTTAAAAATAAAAGAAATATAAAGAAACTATAAATATCACATGTCTTTAACGAAACAAATATAACAAAGAATAAAATAATCTCAGTTAATTGCTATGTATCAACAATTTAATAAGAGGCAATTCTAAAAACCCCAATACTTATTTTTTTTAAAAAAAAAAGCAGTTGTTATGTATATACCAAGGTATCTTACTTGTCATTTTCATTTATATTTTCAATTCATACATGTGTGAATGCAAAAAACATCATATGCATAACATTTTAAAAAAATTTCTGTACAAATAGGCCAAATAGCTTGAACTTTTCCAAAAGCACAAACTATTAAAGTTTTGAAGTGGAAAAGATGAATAGCCTAATTTTACGTGTTGAATAGGCACCATAGTAACTCATAATATAGGTAATAAAGAAGCCATTTTTTTCGCGACACAAAAACATAGTTCAGTACACAGTAGTCAAATCGGACGGAAAATGATGCAGAGTAGAAACGTTGCACTAAACAGAAAACATGCATCCTTTCTTTAAGGATGAGCCACAGGTAGCATTACACACGTGCATCGAATTAAAAGACCAAAAATCATTGCATTGAAACAAAACCGAACGTATCAAACAATTTTTGAAAAATCAATAGACACGTACATTTTTTCATGAAAACTGAAAATGTACCATAGATCGACCATCCATTGTGTAAAAGATTGTAATACACAGTCAACACTTGCATTTGACATATGCACTAAGCAGATGAAGTACAAACCATGATAGTGGCCTAATAACTAAACACAAACTTTCAAAAGTATCACATACGCAGGCCAAATAGAAGAAGGTAATAAGCTCTCTATTGAACCAAAATAGTTGTAAAGGTAAAGTAAGAATGCACAGTGCAGTAATACTTCTAAAACTGCACAAACAAAGGACATGGCTCTTTTCCTTCGACGTAAGCTCAAATTGAAAAAACATAATAAGAAACAATGAAAAAGGCAAAAGGGGAAAAATCAATTGGATTGTATAAAAGGAGAAAAACAAATGTTGTTGTGTATCGAACATCACAAAATAGAGCATAAAGACACAACAAATGATTGCAAAGCAACATATAATCATTAAAAACTGATAGATATAATGGATAGAAAAGTTCAAATTGCAAACAATCCCAAACCTAACATATACTACACGTTATAGGAGGAGGAAACATTGTTTAGCATAGAAGCAGCATTGTTGTTATAAGGAGTATTAAGTAAATGTACTTTTTAGATGTCAAATGCAAGCACTCCAGTGACAAATTTCCAACAACATGCAATTCCTACAATACGATACATAGATTGAGAAAAGGAAAAAAAAATGAATGGAGAATGAATAAACAGGAATAAATCATTTGATTACCATCTAAAAGCATAATGTTTCACTTTCCAGCCAAACAAAAACCCAAACTAATTACAATTAACACAGAAGAAAAAGAAAATTTGCAAATAGAAGGGAAAAAATATGTAGAAAAAAATGCATGGGTGAAATGGACGATAAAGTTTTTGGAAAACAATTATAGTTTGTTGTTATTCTACCACAATCTTTTAAAAAGGAAGAAGAAGTGTGTAAAGTAGTAGGAAATCAATAAGTATAGAGCTGGAGCAGAACTTGCAAAGGGAAATGCAAACACTAAAAAAAAAGCCATGTAGTAGGCTTGCAACTGAAAAAGTATTATACCTTGCCAAGAGCAAGCCTATTAAACATATAATTTGGTAGATAGCACGATCATTGGAAGCCATTGTGATGCACATGTCAAAAGGAAAGATTGGTTAGAATCTAGCATACAGACACACTTCAAAGATACTTGCAATAAATAATTATTTAAACTAATTAACAACCAGAAGAAATAAAAAACTAAACACCTTTTTTGAAAGAAAAAAAAAGCAGTCTATATTCTGAAGGTATTAAGGTAGCAGCTAGTGAAATATATTTTTGAAAAATAATTCAACACTGCACAGGCAATTGGTATTCAATTCATATTTACATTTGTGAAGAAATCATATAGAACTTAAAGTTATCGACTGTTCAGTAAATATGTTTGTCGGATGCATAAGATATTTTGTTTCCACTAATCTCAAACACACTAAGTGTTGTACTTATCATAGGAGGAGTAAAAGCAAAAAACCATATACAATAGAACTTTGCATGTAAAAGAGCACTACAAAAAAAAACTTTACCTCACGAAACACAACTGTATAACCTAATAAGTTTCACACCGACCATTGACATTCAGTTTGCATTGAATGCATATATAGAAGAGGAAAAGAAAAAACAGTTAGGATGTAATGCAAATAAACAGGAGAAATATATTAAAGTAACAAAACTTAAGAACACAATAAAAAGGAAGGTCAGAAAACACAGGAGTGTTGTTTTCATTTTATATCAGTGGATGAAAAACATTCCTTTGTTTTTTTATTTCCCATTTTTAGACTTACAAGACAAAACTTAAGAGGATAAAATATGTGAAAACAAGTAGTCATTTGTTTTTCCAAAAGGAAGAGATTATGTTTTTTAAAACACACAGAAGGAAGAACACATGATGGTTTTCCAAACGCAGTGCGACAGAAATTTTATATCTAAAACTCTTAACACACACACACACACACACATGGTATGTATTTTGATTGTACATTTTTTTCTTTTAGGAAAAATGTATAAAGAGTCACGAAAGAAAGTATAAAAATAGAATGGGCAGTAGTTTGTGAAAAAAAAAACATATTTGAAAATGGAATTCATTATTTAAACCAGTCAATTATTGGAAGGCAACTGCAATTGTCACAAAGGCTTTTAAAAAGGCAAGCAAATACCATGGACCAATGGTAACAAATCGTGCAAATGCATTCTCTAGAAATATAGTAAATGAACAGAGGATAAAGCGTCCAAAGGAGATGGATTCTATAAAAGTAGTAAACATGATGCAAGCAATGATGACCACAAAAGTCAACACATAACAAGGGGAATCTAAAAAAAAAGCAGCAAGCAACAATGCAATAGAAGAAGAGAAACCGAAGGAAGACCCATTTTCGAAAAAAGCTAAAGGATCTAAAGGAAAAGGGATCCGCTCAAAGCCTACCCCAAGGCGTTGCGCTAAGTGCAAGTATAATGTTCTTTCATATAATGTGCTAATATAATACTTTCATATTCTATTTTTATAATATTTTGCTATTTTTTTAATGATGAATATTAGGTCAATTGGTCATAACAAATTGATATGCCCTAAGGTGCGGCATTGAATGTGTGATTTGAGATCATCTGCTCATGTTGCAAATTGAAGTGGTAGTTTACAACAACAAAGAACAAATAAGCAATCAACATTAGATGATTCCACATATAGTAATTGTCAAAATTTAAGGATAAATCCTTCCAAAGAATCTAATACCATTGGTATGTCTGGCCTCAATGGGTACATAAATAACATATCTTGGATTGAATTCACAATGCCATTAATTTTCCAAGTGATTTAGTGGTGTTATACATATTTGAATAGATACTTAAGAAATCATATTTTTGTTTCATATGGAATGTATATTTTTTTATTAATGGTATGTTATTGTTTCAGCACGTTGCATTGCAATCATCGAATTTAAGTAACACCAATGCTCAACCATAAAAACCATTGTAAGACAC
This sequence comes from Gynochthodes officinalis, assembly GCA_020080225.1. Taxonomy (NCBI): domain Eukaryota; kingdom Viridiplantae; phylum Streptophyta; class Magnoliopsida; order Gentianales; family Rubiaceae; genus Gynochthodes; species Gynochthodes officinalis. The sequence continues at coordinate 784,025 of JAIQDA010000032.1, forward strand.
CATAGGCATGTCATTCTCATAATGGAACACAACATTATGTTCCTTTTTTCCTAACATCATCTAAAGGGGGGGAATTTCAATAATTGTAATTCAAACTTCTATTTTATTGTTGTTTTAATTTTTGTAGATACATAATAATAGCATTTATATTCCACATCACAAACACTCGTCAGAACAGATTTATTGCCTGGTGGAAAAATTGATTATGATCGATTTAGAATAATGTGTGTTTTTTGTTCCTGTTGAGATATCATTTCCTTTCAAATAATACATTCATATAATTTTGTTTTATAATAGCCTGGCCAATTTGTAGCTATATGATTTTTTTTTCTTTTAACAATATGTAATCATCACAATGGGAGGTTCCTAATCAATAAAAATGTTATTAATAACTATGAGTTATTGTCATTATTTTTTGAATTACCAGAAAAGGGAGAACATGGTTGAGAAAAGCCATTATATGAGTAGAAAGGAAAAAAGTAAAGGCAACCATTAAATTATCTCAACTTGTAGGAAAACTTAGCAATTCAATAGGATTGAATTGGCCTCGTAACGTGCATTTGTTCCTACATAAATAATTGATTATTTGAGTGATGTATCTCAATTTTTTTGTCTCCTTTCTCCTTCCCTTTCTTTCTTTTACCAATAGGTATTATGTACTTTACTACAATTTCTCTCCATAGTGTAGTACTTTCATAACATCTCGTTTGAAAAGTATTTATGCCAAAATAATTACCAACCAACATATTTGTCAATTTATAGGTTACCAATTAGTATAATGTATGTATCATAAGAGAATAAAAGATTGTGAAAGAATGTAGTAATGCACCAACTCCTGCAATTCAATGATAAATGATTTTATCTTGGATAAATATCTCTATTCAAAATCAATTGCTAAAATCTATTACAACTAAAAATTAATGATTGTCTACCATTGAACTATCAGATATAATGAAAATTAAATTCAACTTATAGTTTAATGCATTGTACCAACTCTTAATAAAAAATGAAAAGTCAAATCTTGGCCCAACTTTGTTTGTAATTTTTGGCATTACAATGTCTTTCATAATATTTCTTTCATGAAAAAAAATATCGAGCAATATACATTGTCTCAGAGAATTTTTGTTTGAGTTATTAATATCAATGGTCATTCCTTCTATTATTCATTGTACATCTACATAAATTTTATCAAGTAAACCCATAATCGAAACTACAAGAAAATATAAGATAACTGTCCATCAAATGAACTAATAATGTAGCAAAATGTTAAACGAATAGCCTAAAGTTAATATAGATTTAGAGAAATATAAATACATGAACTTACCTATTCATTTGTTGTGGTACCCACTTTGGCAAGTCAATTGGAAAAGTGTTAAGATTTTCAGTGAGTCCTTTAGAAAACCCTACTTTAATAACCTTTTGGAGCATGCTAACCTTGAAATTGATATTACATTGTAGAATAAGTCATTACTAAAAAAATTAATGAACAAAAAATTTGATTGCGTAATTACTATAACGCATATAGAGTTATAATTGTTACCATGGTTTTCACATCCGATTTTCGCTTGTTCCCTATGCTTAATATTGAGTCAATTATCATAACACATTTCCCTTTAATATCTACTATACACAAATACCAACGTATCTTTGTTGTCATTCATGGGAATGAAATATGTCAAATTAAAAATTTAACATTTTAGAAGATCTCTCATTGTAGGCATAGTAATAATTTAATCTTCCCATTTTAAATAAACTGTTAATAACATACATTCTCACACCAACGAATATCACCTCTATATTTATTTGATCTTAAAAAATTGTCACAAACTGTTAATGGAACTCCATCTTCACTATCATTGCAACATGAAGTAGTTTGTTGTACTTTAGCTAATTATATAACCAACAAAATTGTCATTAATAAAATGAAATCTACATATCATGAAATGATTTGGCAAAAACCAAATTCGACGATCTCTAAAGGGATACATTGTTTGTTGGTATAACATTTGCACTCAAACATGAATATTTATAACCTACACATAATCAATTTCTATCGAAATATTTGATGGATGTATAATTTGTATTACAATAACGTACCTCTGATCATAACCATTGTCTAGGCTTCAATCCCTGTAGAGCTAATTGATCCACGTATTCCACACGAATGAGAGCAAATATTTCGCCTATGGGGAAAAAATTGTGCACATGCATAGGAACCAGATAACATTTAGAAAAACATATTTAACATAAAAAATTAAATAATTCTAGACTTCACACTCACCTTGGACTTCTGTCTACAAATATATAGTTGATCGCTTTTTGTTCTTCACCAATAAATGTAGTTAATGGCCATTCCACATTTTGTTCGTGTATCTATCAAATAAAAAAATTGAATATCAGAAGCATTGCAAGTAGAATCCAAATATTGTATAATGTAAACTAGTAAAATTTATATGCATTTATCCAAATAACTTATAGATTTGTAACCGCTGTTGTAGAACTTAATTGATACATTTTCTTCATACCACCTATTTTGCCTCTTATGATGTGTGTATCATCAACATTGGTGATCTCAAAAATTGACTCAGCGTAATTTGGTTGGCACGTCGAGTTTGTACACTATCCAAAATCTTCACCAGAGAAATATCTAATAATTTTTCAAAAAATTATTTTGGTTTCATTTGGAATTTGTTGCCACACCTTTTATAGGTTTTTGTAGGTGTATTACTACGTGCCATACTATCTAATGGACATGGTTTACAATATCTGTCTGATTCAATAGCTCCTTATCTTTGTCGTGTGATAACATCAATCATAAATCAACATTACTTTATGTAGAATTAGTCTTCTTAATAACCTTCTCTTTAACATTGTTGTTTAGTGTAGCATGGCATACATTTTTAGCATTGTTACCATTATCGCCCAAAGAAGTTTCATTCTTTAACTCCATAGCATAATCATTCTCACAAGTACACAACATAACCCCTTCTTTCAAATAAATTGGAGGTGTTGTATTAGATGAATGTGTGATTCTCCATGAATTTTCTCAAGGGGATGACATCTACTTCCTATAATAATGGAGTGGCCTTTATTTCTTACAATTCCATCATTCTTCATTTCCTTTTCAAACTACATTAACATCCTTTAAATTTGTCTGCATAACCTCGCTCACCATATTATTTTTTAATCTTCAAAAACTCCCAATTCTTGATCATTTGGTATGTCCCATGTTCTTCAATTACTAAAGTGCGTGCTTTATTCTTTTGACACTTACCATTCTTGGCCTCATCATCATTCATACTATTACACCGCTTAAATGCTGTCAAACCACTTTCTTTAAAGAAATCAGCCATGCTTCCTAAGATTCTCACCAAATTAGGCAAACAATCCATCTTTTCTTTTATATCTTCAATAGACTTTTTCACTTCAAAAGCATGTTCTTCCAATAAAGATATTCTCTCTTCTATTTCCGATTTTCTATCAATTAGCAAAGTATGATCCTACATATCGAAAACAACATATAATAAATAAATAAATGCACTTAAAGCTAACAACTGCAAAACATAAATATATATCTTATAGTGTTGTCATCAAAGATCCATTTTCCAATTAGTTTTGTACTCTTCTTTTAACTTTGATTCATTCCAATCAATGATATGAGATAAACGCTAAATTTAAATACTTGTAGGATTTTCATATTCAATGTAGATGTGTTTAAGATAAAATAACTACAAAAAGAAAAAAGACATAATTAATGTCATTACTAATTAGAATTAATGTAAAGCATAATATATTTACTAAATAAAGGTAAAAAAACCATCTAACACAATATGTACCTCCAAAAATATGATGCATCCGTAGATACCATCTTGTTTGTCATTTTCCCTTCTTCTCATACCACTAACCAAGTAGTCTACTACTAACTTCCCCCCAGTTGATTTTTTCTAATCTATCCACATTCTTACAAATATTTATGAATCCATTTCTCACTCTAGTATTTGCCGTAGGACAAAGAAAAGTGGATAATATATATAATGCAAACTTAACATTAAACTCATCGTTACTAGATGATGTGTTCAATAGATTATCTCGTAAGTCATTTATTTTAATTGATTTTACCCCAAAGAGTCTAATAGAATATTTTTCATTACTACTGTCATGTATTAACTCATTTTCACTTACAATTTCACCATTAGAATTCAAACCTAAAATGTATCCTATGTCTTTAGGGGTTACTTTTAATGTGTTTCGATGCATCTCTAAACTACAAGTCAAGTAATCAAACCTATCTTCTATTTATGTCAAAACACTTAAGATCTAAAAGCCCACGAAAACCCATACAATGCAATATAGTCTTTTGGTTGCAATTGAGATGGTTAATAACTCTAGCTGCTCCTCAAATAGAACTCCGATTTTGCATTGAGTCCTATGTACCAAAAAAAAAACTCTTTTTATTAGAACTAACTACAGACAATATGCATACCAAAAAAATTATTTAACATTCAAATATATGTGAATTATAATTTCTCACTTTTTTTCTGTTTGTAATTACATCTGTGGTCTCCTTTTCTTTTACATGAATATCACTACAAGCAAAAAATATTCTGTCACCAACATGAATTCAATGTCTAAAATTATATAAACAAATCATAAAATTCAAATTGATAAAGCTAATAGGAATATTTACTGTTGTTATTTTAGTGATCTTCTTGGGCATTTCAAATTCATTCTTCCATTGCCAACAAAAAAATTTTTCCATAACTAGACTTTTAACTTCAGTATTAGTGTGATCCAACAACCTGTAAACTAAAATTTATGAGGATAAAAAATTACATCATATAAGGTGAGTTGTCAACTGTCCAAACCGATACTAGTTATTCAAGACTATCCTTTATCTAGATAATAATGCCCAAGATAGACAATGCTAGATAAGACTTTAATAAAGTAGTAAACAATATATATTTTTGTAAAGACGGATAGAATGGAATATCGACATAAATAATGACTTACAAGATCAACAATCTCCGTCTCAACATTTTACGCCTCAAATAACTTTCAAACCCTTAGTCAGAACCTTAACAAACCTATCTTCGTAATAACATATATCAATATCAACCATTAAGGATAAAAAGCACAAAATCCCGACAATATAAAAAAGAGAAAATTGAATAAGGTAAGAGAAAAACAAATTCACAAACAATCTTCATTTTTTTTAATTACAAATAATGAATGCAAGCTTTAGTGGTTCGTAACACTTTAAATCATAAGATTTCCAATAATACGCAAAAGTTTGGACAAAACTGGCTATACAATTGTGCAACAACACTCAAAAGTTCAACAAAATTACTAATAAGTTTACTAACTAATGTGTTTAGTACGCATTCTACAATTGAAGGCTAATGTGAGAATATCAACAGTGATTAGTAACATAAGCAAAACTAATTTTATAATAAAAATGATCAGAAATCCACCTATTTATGTTTTATACGATACTCATATTTCATAAATAAACCCATAAAAAAATTCCATGGTCTTATACTATACGTTAGTAAAGATTCAATATCTTTAACAAGTAGTGAAAATTACAAAAAGAAAAGTAGTTACTTGAGCTTGAAGAAGCTGAACTTCTTTTGTGATTTTTAGTACTCAAACTTTGTAGGTAAAATAAGTTATCCATCAGAATTTTTGGTTTCATAGTGATGCCTAACGGCCGAAACTTTTCTACTCAAAACCATCAAACAGTTGTTGTTTCAAAGAAGCACCTTGTACCAATTCTTTACATTTATGGATCAACTTAAATATAAATTTTAACTTGACAAGAATTGTTCCAAATGCATCATTTCATTAAAAAAATTACATATTGGTCCATGGAATTAGAAACCAAAAAGTACTAAGTTTGAATTAATTGAAAACCAATTTTATGGTTGACACAAATTGTTGATAAAGGAGTTCACATATTGTCATAATCATACATTAGATATTGCCATAAGATTCATATATATAGTTACAAATACCTTTTGCACATATTAAGTAATGACTAATATCTAGGTACTTTTTTTATATAAAATTTAGATCAGTAACATAGTCCACTATGATTAATATCATTAGCATGTACTGTTGATGTGAATAATGTAACATATTTTCTAATACAAAAATACTCTAAATTCTGGAAAAAAAAAACTCTTTGTCTCTACGCATAATAACGATGGACTAAAACAACTCCTAAAGATATGCTAATTAATTTATTTCTCATCCCATAGGGAAGCATTAGATGAGTACTCAGCTAAATTCGTTACCTTTGCCTGTAAGATTCTAACTCAAATGGCAAAGGCATTAGGAATGAAATTTGAAGATGTTTCAACTCTTTTTTAACAAGGGATGCAATCCATGAGGCTGAATTACTAAATAGTTAATAACAAGAAAAATAAACATAAAATAAAGGATTACCTCCTAGCAAAACAAATATAAAATTAAGTACTCAACTGAAAATAACTAGAAAAATAAATATAAATAGAGGTCAAAATAAAGGATTACCGCCTAGTACCAAAGAGATACAAATTTACTGTATTGATCATCAAAATATGCTTGGACCTACTAATAAAAGTTCGAATACTGAATTCAGAGCTCTAGAATTAGGATCAATGCCCAAAACTTTTCTACCCTAATCAATCAAACAATTGTTGTTGCAAGAAAGCACCTATTTTCAATTCTTCACATTTATGGATCTATTTGAATAGAAAATTTAATTGACAATACTAGTTATGATGTGAACCCTCAAGGAACTTGTCCTAGAAACCCACAACTTGAATTGATGGCCCCAAGAATAACTCACTGTAGAATTGAACTTTGTTCCAAGGTGAGAAACAACCTGGACCCCAACCCAACAATGTGAATGGAAACCTTGGTATAACTATGGATCGAAGCAACGCCACAAGTTAAGAGAATAAATCTTAACTTGATAAGTCACAAGAGTAGTACAAGAACAATCCTAATGCACTCAAAAAGTTCTCAAAAGAACTTGAATTGTGAATTCCTCAAAAAATAAAAATTTAATTCTCTCAAAATTGGATGCATAATGGTTACCCCTCTTGTCCTTTTCATAAGGCAAGAGTGGTCTAATCCTTACAAGAATTAAATCCTATAGATATCCTATGATTGGTTGGATTAGATGTGCTATAATAATCCAACCTTTAATCATAATCATAAACTATCTATAAATTAAAAGTTTGGCCTTAATACAATTTGAAAATCTTCTAGCAAGACTCCTAAAAATTCGGCCACAACTAGTTGGATTAAACTAGAAAACTTACTACAAGCTAAATTAGGGTTAAACCCTAATTTAAATTCTTCCCTAAGCATTGTTATGGGACTAAATTCGGCCATAAGCCTTCATTGGGCTTCAAAGTATCAAATCTAAATAATTAAGGGCTTATTTATAAGGCCCATTGGTAATTACATTTAAAATATTAATGATCTTAGGCTTGTAATCACTAATCTTGAACTTTTTTTTAAGTTGAGGTTGTTGAATAAGCCCATTAAGAGCCTAAGTTTTTTAGATCTAACCCTTGTCATTGGCCCATGAGCTTCTATAAGTGGATCTCTAAGCACGTCTTTTGTTCCTTAATCTCTATCATTCCCCCTCTTCTCAGAAGGATTCGTTCTGAAATCTGGTGGGTCAATATCAAACTCGAATAAGGAAAGATCTACTACATTAAAAGTTGTGCATACATAATACTCTCTGAATAGGTCAAGCTTGTATACATTGTCATTAATTTGAGCAATGACTCGGAATGGTCCATCTTCACGCGGATGTAGCTTGGTATGTCTTTGTGCTGGGAAATGTTCCTTTCTCATATGTTCCTAAACCTAATCTCCAGATTCAAACACAAGTTGTTTACGTCCTTTGTTTGCACTTTTGTTATATTTCTTTGTCTTTTTCTCAATGTGCAAACAAACTCATGCAATTTCTAGAAAACTATAGCCGTCTTTGCACCATCTAAACTTAACTAATCCTTTTTAGACATCAAAGGTTTAAAGCCATAAACAACTTTAAAAGGAGAATGGTTAGTAGTAGAATACACAGTACAGTTATATACAAATTTAGCCATATGTAAGCATTCTTCCTAACTCCTTAAGTTTCTTTGGATCAAATCTCAAAGCAATGTACCCAACGTAAAATTGGTTACCTCAGTGTGACCATCAGTATGTGGATGACCAATTGTTGAGAACAGCAACTTGGTACCCAATATTTCCTAAAATGTTTTCGAAAAGTAGCTCAACAACTTGACATCCCTATTAAAAACTATGCTTTGAGGAACTTCATACAGTTGGATCACCTCCTTAAAAAACAAGTCAGCCACGTGTTTTGCATTATTGAACTTTCTACAAGCAAAACAGTGAGCCATTTTAGAAAAAATAATCTACTACAACAAGTATAGAATCCATACCCTTTTGAGAATGCGGCAGCCCTAGGACGAAGTCCATGGAAATGTCGACCCATAATGAACTATATATGGGTTGAACAATCCATAAGGTTGAGATGTAAATTTAGCTTGCTTACAAGGTATACATCTATCACAAATCTTAACTACATCTCTTTTCATGTTAGGCTCGAAAAAGTGTTTAGATAAGACATCTAGAGGTTTTAAAACTCCAAAATATCCCATTAAACCTTCACTATGAGCCTCATGGATTAAAAACTCTCGCAAAGAACAAAAAGGTGTGCATAATCTATTCTCACAAAACAAGTAACCTTCATGTCTATAGCACTTATTAAATGCAGACTGTTCACAAGTTGCAAAACATTGGAAAAGTCAAGATCAGTAGGATATAAGTCTTTAATTTACTCAAATCCTTACAATTTAGTGTTGAGAGTGGTGAGAAGAGTATACCTTCGAGATGGTGCGTCAGTCACTATATTTTCCTTACCTTCTTTGTACTTGATTACATAAGAAAATGTCTCGATGAAACTCACCCACTTGGTGTGCCTCTTGTCCAATTTGTTTTGTCCCTTCAATTACTTGAGGGACTCATGGTCAATGTGGATTAAAAACTCCTTTAGCAAAAGGTAGTGTTGTCAAACCTTCAAAGCACGCACCACTGCATAAAACTCTTTATTGTATATTGGATACTTCAACGCAAGACCATTGAGCTTTTTACTGAAATATGCAATCGAACAACCCCCTTGCATAAGAATAGTTCCAACACTTATACCTGCATCACACTCTAATTCAAATGCTTTATCAAAGTTAGGTAATGTTAGTAAAGGTGCATAAGTCAAATCACGTTTAATCCAGGTAAACACCTTTTCTTGCTTAGCTTCCCAATAAAAACCTATATCTTTCTTGACAATCTCGGTTAGTGGAGCAACTTTTGTAGAAAAATCCTTAACAAATCTTTGGTAAAAGCTAACTAAATCATGAAAGTTACGTACCTCGTAAATGTTAGAAGAGATTGGCCAGTTACTGATAGCCTCGACTTTTGCTTTATCAACTTTTACTCCTTGTGCATTTACAACAAAACTAAGAAATACAACTTCCGGAACACAGAATATGCACTTCTTAATATTAGTAAATAGTCTCCCAGTTCGCAAAGTATTTAAAACCATTTTAAGATGTTCAAAATGTTCTTTTAAGTCTTTGCTATAAATCAAGATATTATCAAAATAGACAACTACAAATTTCCCTATGAAAGCTCTTAAAACATGATTTATTAGTTGTATAAATGTGCTAGGGGCATTAGTCAAACCAAAAGACATAACTAACCACTCATACAAATCAAATTTAGTTTTAAAAGTAATTTTCCACTCATCACCTTTTTTATTCTTATTTGATTATACCCAATTTTTAAATCTATTTTCACATGAATATACAAGCACCATGCAGTTCATCAAGCATATAATCTAACCTAGGAATGGGATGATGATATTTTACTTTATCTTGTTGACCGCTCAACAATCAACACACGTGCACCAATTTCCATCCTTCTTAGATACCAAAATTATAGGAACAACACACGAGCTAAAATATTCACGAACATGTCCTGTTGCTAGCGATTCATCCACTTGCCGTTGCAATTCTTTCATCCCTTCAAAATTAGTTCTATAAGCAGGCTTGTTTGGAATTACGGCTCTAGGAACAAAATCAATCTAATATTCAATCCCTCAAATTGGTGGCAAACCACTTGGAATCTCTTTGGGAAATACATCTTCAAATGTCTGCAAGACAAACACAATTTCCACAGGCAAATATGGAGGTAATTCAGTGGTCAAACAAACTTCTTGATACATAAGTATAATAAGAAGTTTGTGAGATGAAATAGTGCTATCTACCTCATGGGCACTCGTAAAGAACTTTGCCTTTTTTCTATCTTGCACAATTGGCTTGTCTCTCAAAGATCTTTCAATTTTATTTTTAGCCAATTCTTTCCTTTTCCCTTAGGTTTTAACTCATGCCCACCCTCGTTTGTTACCTTAATGTTCTCTCTATTGTTTTCACTCTCTTTAGCTTTTCTTGCACTCTCTAACTCTCTTTTCCTTTTCTCACTCTCATTTTTCAATCTCATTAGCTCATTGTATACTTGCTGAGGTGGCAAACGTACAAGAGTTATCTTTTTTCCATTTATTACAAAATCATAAATGGCTCGTAGGTCATACTCCAAGGAAGACCAAGAAGTAAGTGGCCAACTTGCATTGGAATCACATTGCATAGAACCTCATCTTGGTACTTAACAATAGAGAACAGAACTAGCACTTGCTTCGTTACTCAAACCTCCCTACACTCATTCAACCATTGTAGATGATAAGGTCAGAGATGCTTCATCTTGGGTAATTTCAACTTCTCTACAAAGGTAGCATTAGCCATATTAGTACAACTACTACTATTAATAATTACCATGCAGACTTTATTTTGAATGTGGCAATGAGTGTGGAAGATGTTGGTTCTTTGCTCTTCATTATCTTCCTTTAGCTACACACTAAGTACTCTCATTGTCACCAATGCTTCTCCTTCAACTAGTAGTTCTTCTTCTTCATCACTTTCTCCTTCTAATGGTGTCATTTCCTCATAATCAGTTCTCGCTCACTTTCACTCTTATATGCATTTGTTAGGGCATTAAGAAGTGATATGTCCTTTACCTAAATATTTGAAACAAGTGATCTCACGTAAGGATTCAGTACTAGCAGGGGACACTTCTAACTTTTGAGTGGTGGTATTAGCTAGCCTTTGTTGTGATAGGAGTGCTGAGAGTAGTGGCTTTTTTAGCTTCCACTTTTGTATCCTTTTTGGGCCAAAAACCTTGCCAAGTTGATGAAGTATATTAAGAACTTTGCCTGGAAAACCCTCGACTTCTTAATTGCCTTTCAACTTTCTCAACCATGTGCACCATCTCTTCAATGGTCAAGTAATAATGCAATTATATTATATTGGCAATTTCTCGATTCAATCCTCTTAGGAATCGAGCCATGGTCACCTCAGGATCTTATTCCACATTAGCCCTAATCATGGTTACCTCCATCTCTTTGTAATATTCATCGACGGTTTTGGACCTTTGAGTGATTCCTTGAAGTCACTTATACAACTCTCGATAATAATAGGGTAGCACAAATCTTTTGCGCATAACTGCCTTCATTTCTTCCCAAGTGTTGATGGGTCTCTCTCGGTTTCTTCTTCTAGAAACAACCAGTTGGTCCCACTAGACAATGGCATAATCTATAAACTCGACTACAAACAGCTTAACCTTTTCTTCTTCCAAGTAGTTGTATACATCAAAGACAAGCTCTACCTTCATTTTCCATTCAAGGTAAACTTCCGGATCACTCCTACCTTGGAAGGGTAGAATGTTTAACTTAATGCTCCCAAGGTCTTTATCAACTTTTGGAACACCTCCTCTCCTTTTGGTGTTATAGGATGCCTCTGATTCATCTTCTACATAAACCTCCTCCTCTTCGACCACAGGATTTTGGTGTGTTCGTTAAGATTGAGAAGCTCTCTTAGTTCCTTCTTTGCTATTAGATTCCTAGGCTAATAGCCTTTCATATATTGTTTCCATCATAGGGACAATCTTGTTAGATGTTCCCTTAAGGTTTTTTGATCTAAGGTTTCCTTTGATGCTCCCACCATGGTTGGTTTAAGTTTTGCAAAAAGATATTCGAAGTATCCTCACAAAACACTTTTTCCCCTATTCAAAACCTATACTACGCACAATCTAAGTGTTTCTCTCTTTTATTTGGCTGTTATACTTTTGATAAAATCACTCAAGTCTTTTACCTCTGCATTCAGAATTTAAAGTTCTTAATTGGACTTTCAAAAGCACACCAAAGCTATCAATGCGCTACACTTAAGAAGACCAAAAAAAAAAAAGGAAGTGAAGGAATAAGGAAAAAAGCAAAAATGACTTGGACAAGAAGAGATTTTCAAATAGCAAAAGTATTCCAAATCCAAGTCGGATTAAGAGTCTGAATCTTGATTGAAGTAGGATTCCTGATCACAGTAAGAATCTAGGTTGGAGTAGAAGTCGTAGCTGGAGTAGGATGCTAGAGAAAAGGGTAGGAGTCCTGACTAGAATAGGATTCTTAATCAGAGTAAGATTCCGATTAGAATAGGAGTTATAGTTAGAATAGGACACTAGAGGGTCAACTAGGAGTCCTGGTTGAAATAAGATTCCTAGTTGAAGTAGGAGCTGTAGTTTGAGCAGAACACTAAAAAAAATAGGTAGGAGTGCTAGTTAGAATAAGATTCCTGGTTGAAGTTGGAGTTGTGAAACCAATTGGAAATCAAACAATTCAATCCAAGTTCTTTTACAAAAAGGATGGAACAAATTCAATTGTCACTTGAATTAGAAAACAAAACCCAATCTGATGTGGACTCGGCTCTGACTTCCCGACCTTCAACCCAAAGGTGCGCGGCTCTGACTTCCCGACCTTCGACCTAAAGATGTAAACTCAGAGTCAAATATGTGAACTCTGTGGCGAGAGATGCAAACGTGGCCCCAACTTCCCATCCAATTCAATGGAGCGCCAGTCCAAGTTCAAGTATGCATCTTATCCAAGTCAAAGATCAATTTTAGTCCAAAGTTGGTCCAAATTCCAGCCAATAATTATTCACATAGTCAAGTGTTGAAGATTTCAAATTCCATGGTCAATCATCCATTTTGAGGTATTAAAAGATGAAATTCAACCTTGGAAAATTCAGTCAAAGAAGAATTTAATGAAGTCTTGGAAGCTAACTCAAGATGCATGAACTTACTCATTCCAACACTTGGTCAATGTACCATTCCAATGAGACTTGATTTCAGCCAACATATCATCTAGAATTATGCATAATTAATGTTTTAAAATGTAGAATTTTTATTGGTCTTGTTAAAGTCTAGTCTAGAAATTAGAAAGTCAAAATTAATATTCTAGACTAGGATATTTAGGATTTATTTTAAGACTTATTTTAGCCTATAAATAGGCATCTTTGTACTATTTTGAAAACAAGTTTTGAGTAATGAAATTGTGAGTTTATCTCATCTTGGGTTCCTTGAGAACTTAGAACTTATCAAGTTTTCTTCAAAACTTGTGGCGTTCAAACGAACTTATGAAGTTGTGGCGTCTACGACTTATCAACTTGTGGCATTCGATCTAAACTTATCAACCAATTTTGGTGTAGTTGGTTGTGGCATTTTTATACCAAGGTTCCTATCTCTTTATAGATAGCAGGTCACGGTTTACACCTATCCAAACTAGCATCCCTCAGACATATCGTGGGCAACTTTCTTAGTGTTTCCCGATCCTTTAGATTGGAATCACGTCATTTGGTATCAGAGCCAAGTTTTGATCCTGGGACCTATGGATATTTAGGATTTTATTGTGCCTCAAAATGGATGATTGACTATGGAATTTGAAGATATATTTCCCGAAGAAGTTCCAAAATGATTACCACCACTTCGTGGTATTGAGCATCAAATTAACTTTGTTCCAGGAGCATCAATTCCAAACAAGCCTGCCTATAGAACGAGTCCCAAAGAGACCAAAGAGCTTCAAAGGCAAATTGAAGACTTGTTGGGTAAAGGATGGGTTTGGGAAAGTATGAGTCCATGTGCTGTACAAGTTCTATTGGTGCCAAAGAAAGATGGAACTTGGAAAATGTGTATAGACTGTCATGCTATGAACAACATAACTATAAAGTATCGTCATCTTATTCCTCGATTAGATGATTTGCTTGATAAATTATGTGGAGCGATTATCTTTTCCAAAATAGATTTGAAAAGTGGTTACCATCAAATTAGAATGAAAATGGGTGATGAATAGAAAACCTCTTTTAAAACTAAGCATGGTTTGTGTGAATAGTTAGTGATGCCTTTTGGCCTAACTAACGCTCCAAGTACTTTTATGCGTTTAATGAATCATGTTTTGTGTGAGTTCCTTGGCAAGTTTGTGGTTGTCTATTTTGATGATATTTTAGTATATTCAAGAAGTTTGGATGACCATTTTGAGCATCTAACATGTGTTTTGAGTGTGCATAGGAAGGAGAAGCTTTATGCCAATTTGAAGAAGTGTACCTTTTGCACTAATGAGGTTAATTTTCTTGGTTACATTGTAAGTGCCAATGGTATTTCAGTTGACATGGAAAAGGTGAAAGCAATTCAAGAATGGGCAACTCCTAAAAGTGTTAGTGAAGTGTGGAGTTTTCATGGTCTTGCAAGTTTTCATAAGAGATTTGTCAAGAACTTTAGCACTTTGGCTGCACCTTTGACCGAGGTCATCAAGAAGAATGTGGGATTCAAATGGGAAGAAGAACAAGAGCAAGCTTTTCAAAAGCTTAAATCTCATTTAACAAATGTTCCTTTGCTTTCTTCACCTAATTTTGACAAAACATTTGAAGTTGAATGTTATGCTTCAGGTATTGGGATAGGCGCTATCTTGATGCAAGAAGGAAGACCCGTGGCATACTTTAGTGAGAAGCTAAGTGGGGCAACTTTGAACTATCCTACCTTTGATAAAGAGTTATACGCCTTGGTCCGAGCCTTGAAAACATGGCTACACTATTTATGGGCTAAAGAGTTCATGATCCACACTGATCATGAATCATTGAAGTTCCTGAAAAGCCAATACAAGCTCAATAAAAGGCATGCAAGATGGATGGAGTTCATTGAGACATTTCCATTTGTCATTCGGTATAAGAAAGGTAAAGAGAATGTTGTAGCCGATGCACTCTCTAGGAGGTATGCCTTACTTTCTTCTCTTGAATCTAAATTACTTTGCTTTGAACAAATTAAAGAGTTGTATCATGATGATTTTGATTTTGGTCATGTGTTCCAAGCTTGTGAAAAAAGGTTCTTTTGAGAAGTTCTTTAAGCATGATGGATTTTTCTTTAAAGAATCCAAGCTTTGCATTCCTAACTCTTCCTTGTGTGAATTGTTAGTTAGAGAAGCACACAGTGAGGGACTTATGAGACACTTTGGTATAGCTAAGACTTTGGCAATTTTACAAGAGCATTTCTTTTGGCCAAAAATGAAAAGTAATGATGTAAACATTTGTGAAAATTGCATCATTTGTAAAAAGGCAAAATCAAAGGTCCAGCCTCATGGCTTATACACACTTTTGCCAATTCCAAAAGAGCCATGGGTTGATCTTTCAATGGATTTTGTTTTGCGTTTACCAAGAACTAAGCATGGAAAAGATTCAATTTTTGTGGTTGTTGACAGGTTTTCAAAGATGGCTCATTTCATTACATGCAATAAAACGAATGATGCATCACACATTGCTAATTTATTCTTTAAAGAAATTGCTCGATTTCATGGCATGCCAAGAACCATTGTGTCTAATCAAGACACCAAATTTTTGAGTTATTTTTGGAAAACTTTGTGGGAAAAATTGGGTACAAAACTCTTGTTTTTTACTACTTGTCATCCTCAAACCGATGGGCAAACTGAAGTTGTTAATCATACTTTATCTACTTTGTTGAGGTCGATCATTGGTAAGAATATTAAGACTTGGGATGTTTGTTTACCTCATGTTGAATTTGCATATAATAGGAATGTGCATTCTGCTACTAAATTTTCTCCTTTTGAGATTGTTTATGGTTTTAATTCATTATCTCCAATGGATCTAACACCTTTGCCCGTGAGTAGGAGATTGAATTTAGATAGCAAAAAGAAAGCTGAATTTGTGAAACAAATCCATGAAAAGGCAAGACTTAATATCGAAGAGAAGACTCGAAGATATGAACAACAAGCCAACAAGGGGCGTCATAAGCTCGTCTTTGAACCGGAAGATTGGGTTTGGTTGCACTTGAGGAAAGAAAAGTTCCCAACACAAAGAAAATCCAAGTTGCAACCAATAGGAGATGGACCTTTTCAAGTTTTAGAGCGCATCAATGACAATGCCTACAGACTTGATTTGCCAAGTGAGTACGATGTTCATAATGTCTTCAATATTTCTGACTTAAGTCTCTATCATGGAGGGGCTGAAGATTTGAGGACAAATCCCACTTAAGAGGAGGGGAATGATGTGAACTCGGCTCTGACTTCCCAACCTTCGACTCAAAGATGCATGGCTCAAACTTCCCAACCTTCAACTCAAAGATATGAACTCAGAGTCAAAGATGTGAACTCTACGGCAAGAGATGTGAACTTAGCCCCAACTTCCCATCCAATTCAATAGAGCACCAGTCCAAGTTCAAGTGTGCATTTTATCGAAGTCAAAGATCAATTTTAGTCCAAAATTGGTCCAAATTCCAGCCAATAATTATTCACATAGTCAAGTGTTGAAGACTTCAAATTCCATAGTCAATCATCCATTTTGAGGCATTAAAAGATGAAATTCAGCCTTGGAAAATTTAGTCAAAGAAGAATTTAATGAAGTCTTGGAAGCTAACTCAAGATGCATGAACTTACTCATTCCAACACTTGGTTAACGTACCATTCCAATGAACCTTGATTTCAGCCAACATATCATCTAGAATTATGCGTAATTAATGTATTAAAATGCAAAATTTTTATTGGTCTTGTTAAAGTCTAGTCTAGAAGTTAGAAAGTCAAAATTAATATTCTAGACTAGGATATTTAGGATTTATTTTAAGACTTATTTTAGCCTATAAATAGGCATCTTTGTACTACTTTGAAAACAAGTTTTGAGTAATGAAATTGTGAGTTTATCTCATCTTGGGGGTTCCTTGAGAACTTAGAACTTATCAAGTTTTCTTCAAAATTTGTGGCGTTCAAACGAGCTTATGAAGTTGTGGCGTCTACGACTTATCAACTTGTGGCATTTGATCTAAGCTTATCAACCAATTTTGGTATAGTTGGTTATGGCGTTTTTATACCAAAGTTCCTATCTCTTTATAGATAACGGGTCGCAGTTTACACCTATCCAAACTAGCATCCTTAGATATATCGTGGGCAACTTTCTTAGTGTTTCCCGATCCTTCGGATTGGAATCACGTCAAAATCCAACTAGCGAACGAATAGCCAACCTACTTACAATGGGATTTGGGTTTAAAAATGCAATCCACTTAGGAAAAGAATTTATAGTTAAAATTGAATTGCAATTTATACAAATTGGGCAGAAAAGAAAAGATCAATTGATGACTGAAATTTTTAGGTTCAAAAATTGAGTTTGGACTGGAAGAAAAATTCAAAAAATAACAATCCACAAATCAAGATTAAACAAACACAAAGATTAAGAATTAATCAAGAGTAGCCATACAACCTTTCTTCCTTTCTTCTTCTTTCTTTTTTTTTTTTCCTTTCTTCTTCTTCTTTCTTTTCTTTTTCTTTTTCTTCTTTTTTTTTTTTTTGTTCAGCCAGGTCTCTTTTCTTTTCTTTTTTTTTTTGCATTGCAATAATAAAAAGGAAAAAAAATTGAGATTTGATGATGAATTCACAAAAAACAACAAGAACAAAGAAAGGAAAGTATGAATAGGGATCACAAGTTGGAAAAATCAAGGATGATAAAACAAGAATCAACAAGAACAAAGATTAAACAAAGATAAGAATAACAAATAAACACAAATAGGATATGAACAATTCTAAGGGGTTACCCAAATTGCTTTGTGATGGGATTCCAAGAGCTGTTCAATCTACTCGCCAAATTTTCAATCCACTGTGGCACATAATGGGGGCCAATGACAAAAACTAGGTCCAAACGAATTCAAGAAACCATTAAGTGGTTTAATCTTTGAGATTTAAGCCCGTCAAGCATGTGGTCAAGACTTGCAAATCATTTCTTGCAAGTTGAAGTGATTGAGGCTGGGGAATATGGGAATGGGGATATGGGTTTGATAGTGATTGAGGCTGGTTGGTTGAAGGAAATGGAATTCCCTAGCCCACTTGAAAAGACATTTCATTTCCTGATATGGGGTAATGCTCATATCCCCCAATATTGGGGGGTATGGAAGTTAAGGATATGGGTTTGCTAATAATTATATTAATTAATTTAATAATTAATTAATACTACTTAACTAATTATAATTAATTAATTATTATTAATTATTATAATTAATATAAATTAATTTATTATTAACTTATTATTATTAAAAGTAATAATAAATTAATTAATCAATATTAATTAATTAATCATTCATTTACTCAATATTATTAATTAATTAATAATTAATTAATCTCATTTTACTAATGGTAATTATTATAATTAATGTATAATTAATTTATAAATATTTAATTGATAATATTAATTAATTGCTAATTATTACTAACTAATTAAGTAACTAATACTAATTACTTAATTCATATTAGTTATTATAATTAATACTAATTAATTAACTAATATTAATTAAGTAATTAATATTAATTATTATAATCAATATAAATTAATTTATTATTAACTTATTATGATTAAGTAATAATAAATTAACTAATTAAAATTAATTTAATTAATCATTCATTTACTTATAATTAATATGAATTAATCTCATTTACTAATATTAATTATTACAATTAATATTAATTAATTACTTAAGATTAATTTAATCAATAATATTTTTATTAATAATTAATTTAATTTAATATTATAATAAATAATTAACTAATAATAACTAATTATTACAATTAATTTATAATCATTTCAATTCCCTAGCACAAACCAACCACCATTATTAGTAATCATTCCCATTCCCCAACACAAACCAACCAACAGAATTATAATGAAAGACCCCACTATCATTCCCCACTACTATCATTTCTATTACCTTTCCCATTCCCCTCCTCCAGCCAGGCGCCCCCTGAGTCTTATCAATCTAGTACCTAAGTTGTGGCGACACTTCATCCATCAGTTTCAATTTCACTAGTTCTAGCAATTTCACAAGTTAAGTTTTGGATTCTGTTTTGCTTCTTGCGTATTGCCGGCTCCCTATAGCCGTGAGGTGTGCATCACTCTGATACCAAACTACCCTTAGGAAACTTGTCCTAAAATCCACAACTTGAATGAATAGCCCCTAGAACAACCTGTTGAAGAATTGAACTTTGTTCCAAGATGGGAAAAAACTTTGACCCCAACCCAACAATGTGGATTGAAACCTTGGTATAACTATGGATCAAAGCAACGCCATAAGTTATAGGAACAAGTCTTAACTTGATAAGTCACAAGAATAGTACAAGAACAATCTTAATGCACTCAAAAAGTTCTCAAAAAAACTAGAATTGTGAATTCCTCACAAAATAAAAGTTTTATTCTCTCAAAATTGGATGTATAATGGCCACCCATCTTGTCCTTTTTACAAGACAAGAGTTGGTCTAATCCTTATAAGAATTGAATCCTAAAGATATCCTATAATTTGTTGGATTAGATGGTCTATAAGAATCCAACCTTTAATCCTAATCATAAACTAATTCTAAATGAAAAGTTTGGTCTTAATACAACTTGGAAATATTCTAGGAAGACTTCTAAAAATTAGGCCACAACTAGTTAGATTAGACTAGAAAACCTATTACAAGCTAAATGAGGTTTAAACCCTAATTTAAATTCATCCCTAAGCATTCTAATGGAACTAAATTCAGCCATAAGCCTTCATCGGGCTACAAATTATCAAATCTAAATAATTAAGGACTTATTTGCAAGGCCATTGGTAATTACATTTAAAATATTAATGATCTTAGGCTTGTAATCACCAATCTTGAACTCTTCTTTAAGTTGAGCTTGTTGAATGAGTCCATTAAGAGCCTCTTTAAATATTTTAACTCTAACCCTTGTCATTGACCCATGAGCTTCTACAAGTGGATCTCTACTTTTGTTCCTTGATCTCCATCAAGTTCCAAACACATGATTTCCTAATGAAAAACTGCATATTGGTCCAAGGAACTATATATATATATATATAGCGCAGGAAGTGAAAAGTTTAAAAGTATATGAGCTAATCTTCAATCAAGACTCACATGCTTAAAGCATAGTAGCACCAATAGATCTCCAAACACATTAAAAGACCAATAAGCATTATTGTTCGATAATACTCTAATATGCTTCTTATCCAAAATAACCGATTAATAACTGAAATTGAAATAACGCTTCAAACTAAATAATGCCACACGACATGATTTATTTGGCTGGATGAATTGAATGTTGTCATATTTCAGGTTTAGTAATAATTTCCATATCTAAGCACACACATATACTTTTTTCATGGTTGGCGTGGAGCTAAAACTAAGGTTGTATGTATGGTAGATAAATTCGGGTTAATGGAAAAAAAAAAAAAACTACATATTGTTCCAAGAAATTACAATTTGAAAAAAAAAAAAAAAACATAGCATCAGGTGAAAATTCTTAAAAGAATAGCAGCCAATGTTCAATCAAGATTAACATTTTTAAATCATAGCAGCACCAATAGATTTCCAAACACATAATTTTCTTTCAAAACTGCATATCAATTCAGGGAATTAAAAACAGAAAAAAAAAATTACAAACACTAGCAGCACCAATAAAATTAAAAACAAGAATTAGCATCAGTTTTTTACTGCTTAGGCACTCATTTAATAAGCACTACAGAAAGTAAGTAACCATTATACAACTTTTCAGCTATAATCCACTATATTTGGCTTAAAAAAATAAAAAAATAATAAAAAAATTTTAAAAAAAAACCCAATCTATTGACCATAATTTCCTTAGAAATAATAAACATGGACTGTGCAGTGACCACAAGCAAACCCCCTAAATAATTAGAGGGGAAATATATAAATAAGGGATTGTATAACAGTATCCCAAATCTCAAAGAGTAAACCCAATTAAAAAGGCAATGAACTTTTATTTGTATTAGAAAAGAAAATTTGGCTTGAAAAAAAGAAAAAAGAAAAAAGTAATCTGTTAACCATAATTTCCTTAGAAAAAAATAAACGTCAAAAGTACAGTGACCACAAGCAAACCCCCTGAATAATTAGATAGGAAACATATAAATAAGAGTTGTACAAGAGATTCCAAATCTCAAAGAGTAAACCCAATTTAAAACGCAATGAACTTTTGGCTAAAACAAAAACAATCTATTAACCATCCTTAGATAGAAAATATATAAATAAGAGATTGTACAATAGTACCCCAAATCTCAAACATTAAACCCAATTAAAAAGACTAATGAACTTTTGGTTGCATTAGAAAAGAAAATGAGACAAAAACATTAGGTACCATATCATTGTATCGGCACCATATAACCTATTAACCATAATTTTTAATCTATTAAAAATTAAAACATAATTTCCTTAGGGTTAGTTTGTTTACTGCTTATGCACTCATTTAATAAGCACGACAGCAAATAATTTTCCATTACAGACCCTTGCAGCTATAATCCACTATATTTGGCTTAAAAAAAACAGCAATCTTTTAACCATTACATACCTTGTCAATTAACTCATCAACCTTTTTCTTCGTAGAATAGCAGCAATAACATTATTAACAATAGATTTTGCCGCAAAGCAATAGCTTTTGCATGGGTTTATCAATATTCACTTCAATCTTCATTCCAAAATCAATCACAGCCAATTGCTTTTCCTTATGAGCTTTTCCATGATTGGTTTCTTTTTTCAAATAGTTTTCCCCCACAACAATTAGAAGTTTTCATCCCAAAATAAGAAAAAAAATATATTGGCCGACAAAATTTTAATTTTGCCCATAGATAAAAATTCTCATTTTTACAAGTTAATCAAAGCAATTCAACAATATTCTCACAAAATCAAAATTAATTAACAATTAATTATATTGTAATAATGAAAATTGGATACCAATTCAACAATAAAACTCACAAATTTATTGATGTTAAACTGATACCAATTTCTTGTTCGGATTTACTGTGACTTGTTGGCTCTATATTACTTGCGAAAAGATTTCAATAAGTATGATAGGAATCCTCTGCTACTTGAAATTAGTTAATCGCTTGCAATATACAATAATATTAATTTTTTCAAAAGGTAACAGGTAAGTAGGAGTACAATCGTATACAATTAGGTATTTTTATATAAAAGATACAATTTACTAAATTTGACCGTTATTATTTAATTGGAATTCATCTAACGCTTCATCTTAAAATAACAAGACAGTCCAGTTAAATTGAACAATTGGGCCGTGGTCATAGTTTATAGAATTGGGATTTTACACAAAATCGATTTAGGGTAGCAAAATTGAATCGGTAAAATCGAATCGTAAAATCATAAGATTCTACAAAAAATGAGAAAATATAATTTATAAATTATTTTTAAAAGAATTATTAATCAATATATGAATAAATATGTAAAAAATTCATGTATAATTTATAATTAAATGATTTTACTTCAATTTTTATTTTTTATAACATTTTATATGATTTTTTCAATATTTTAGTAGTTGTCACAGTCGAAGGGTATTTAAGTCTAATTTATATATTTATTGTTAAAATCTAATAAAAGTATGATTAAACCAATTAAATTTTTTATATAAGTATATATCTTAATTTCACTTAGATATATAAAGTTTTTTTTTGAATAAATTTAATTATATTTTATTCATATAATAAGGTAGAATCGTAATCAGAATCGGGATCGTTTTAGTGAGCTAGGATCGTAAAATCGTAGGATCGGTGGGATCAGATTGGGATTCTGACAACTATGGCCGTGGTCACTCCCCTTTAAACAGAAAGTTGATAGTGACTTTTTGTTATTCGGTTTTCTTCAAATTATTAGGTTTCCCCTTAGTTTTTTTTTTTTTATTCACTGTCTCTCACATGGGGCCTATATTTCTCCCCAAACTCCTTCACTGGCTATGCATTGGAACGTCACCCACCTTAGGCTATGGATCATTGGCCAAACCTCCACTTGTGATCCAGATATGAGACTAAATCCTCCTGCCCAAATAGCACACACCCCTTGCACTACTTAAGTAGATAATTGCGGGTAAATTGGAAGCTTTTGCCCTTCATGGGAATCGAGCCCGTGTTGTGTGGGTTGAGTCTTCCAAACTTTTGCCAAGTACTCCAAGCCCGAGGGGCAAGTTTCCCCTTAGTAGAAGTGTAATTTTATGAAATTTTGAAATTATTTTCTTAACATTTTGTGAATATCAATTTTTTTTTTCATATTATCAAATTTGGAGATTTGATTTCTTTAATTAAGTTATTATATAAATATTGTAATCCACATACACAGATATTTCACTTACATATTTTTAAAAAATTTTACTTTTATATTTAGAAAATTTTGCTTATAACTATAAATTAATATATATTGTATGAGAGTGTGTGTGTGAGAGAGAGAGAGAGTATAATATTCAAAATAACTTAACACATCTATCATAATTTTAAATATTTTGATTTTAAAATGTTAGTACCAATCTAAATATTATTCAATATTATTTTTAGTTTATTATTTAAATTTTGTAATTATCTAAGTAAATTATGAATATTATCAGCATACATAAATGCTAGATTTATTCATAAAAAAAAAAATCACACTCCACAATTATATATCATAATTTTAATATTTACTACGAGTTTCAACTATTTTTACATATTAAACTAAACATAGGTTTATAAAAATTAATTTGTGTAATAAATAATAAATCATAAAAAAAAATCATGAAGTTTTGAAGTTATGATAGTGTTAATTAAACAATTAATTAATAAACTTCAAGACTAATATTTAAAAGTAGACATAGTAAACAATTTTAACCAAAAATAAGGATAGAAGGTCCTTGAATCTTTTAGGCGATTTGAAGGGCAGTGTGAGCGATATTCACCATCACTGTGTGTCTACTGCCTATAGGTGTATATTACTTAAGGGGTAAGTTTCTTTGCCCGTAGGGCAGAGGAGTTAGTTTTTCCTTTTACAGTTTTTTCGCTGGAGTTTGAAAGATGGAGCCAGGCAGTGCGAGTAGCTGGAAGTAGGAGCTTGAGGCGTTGATGCGACAACTGCAGCTCTCCTCTGCAGAGGAGGGAAGTGTCCATCTAAAGATGGCTAACCTTCGGGAGAGTAAGGAAGAGAGAGAGAGGAGTTTGTTGGGCAAGGTTTTTGGAGAGAAAAGAGTTAACTTTGTTGGTTTAAAAGATACCTTTCAAGCTCTATGGCCAATTCATCACCTGTTTGTGATTTGGGACTTGGATGTCAATTTCTTCCAATTTGTCTTCCACTCCAAGAAGGATAGAAGTCGGGTCTTGGCTGGACGTGGTTGGACTTTTGAAAATCAGTTTTTGGTGTTAAGGGAATGGGGGGAGAAGGTGCAGAGTGGGGATGTTGAGTTCAATCAGCAAAAAGTTTGGGTTCAGTTTTAGAATTTAACGGCTCATTAGGCTACTTCAGCCACGACTTGGCAGCTTGGACGTGTTTTCCCAACTATTCATGAGGTGATGCTTCCGAAGGGTGACAGCAGACATGGAAGATATATTCGTGCTCTGGTTACCCTCGACTTGGCACTTCCTCTTTTGCGAGGAATGATGGCTCATTTACAAAATCAGTCCATGTGGGTTTTCTTCCAATATGAGTTCTTACCACTGTTTTGTGTGTATTGTGGGTGGGTTGGCCATGGGGAGAAATGGTGTGGTCGCAAGAGTGATGAGAAAAAATGGAATCAGCTTTGAAAGGGACAGTTTAGGAGTTGGCTTCGTGCGGCGGCGAGATTTCCTGCCAGAAATGGTGTTGAAAATTTAGCCAAGGTTGTTAAACTCGAGTTTTTACGTAAAATCGGTAGAGGGTCTACAAAATCGGATCGTAAAATCGGATCGTAAAATCGTAAGAGTTTACAAATTATGAAAAATAATATAATAAATATATTATATATAATATATATAATATATGTTAAATTTATAAATTACAAACTTGTTCAAACTTATAAAAAATACACAAATTTCAAAAAAAATATATCAATCACACATAAAAAGTAATAATAATCATAATTCATTAACAACCATACATAACAAAGCATAAGTCCTTAATCATCGAAGTTTAAACTAATGGCAATGAAGAGGATCGGTGAAAAGCGGAGTGAGGAGGAAGTTGATGATGCTTTTGGCGGGGATGAGAACAGAAAATATTTGGAGAAAACAAGGGCAATGATGGATGGAAGGAAGGAAGGAAGGAAAGGTGAAAGAACGAGAATGAGAAGAGATTTCGGTAAGTCGACGGAGATGGAGAGTTGCGGGCAGTGGGGACTGGGGAGGTAGAGCTACGGCGGAGAGAAATTGAAGAAGACGGGAAAAAATCCTAAGTAAAATAGAATTTAGAAGTTCAGTCAAAAGGCTGTTTGTTTTGCTTTTTTGTAGAAACGGATTGCTGGCCGATATTATGATTGTAAGTGTCAAACTCGCGAGTTTACCTATAAACTGAATCGGACCCTTGGTTTTGGATCGTCAAATCGTAAAAACGTACTAGTAAAATCGAGAGTTTACCCGATTTTACCTATTTTAGTTTTTACCTAGAAACTGAATCGGACACTTGGTTTTGGATCGTAAAATCGTAAAAACGTACTAGTAAAATCGAGAGTTTAACAACATTGAATTTAGCTGCTCAACAGAGTTGGCTTCGAGGGAAAGAGGAAGGTCATGGTTCTCAGTTGGAAACAGGGGAGATGCTGCGTCCTTCGCTTCTACATGAATTGTTGTTGAGAGTGCCTAGTGCTCAGGTTCCAGCTACTGGTTTAGATGATTTGTCGGCTGGAGTTTCTGAAATGTCTACGAAAGCAACTCCCTTGTCTTATGCTTTGCTAAATGCTGCTGTTGCTGGAGTTGGAGCTCCCTCATCTACTATATTTTTGCTTCCTGATTCTGGTGTGTAGCAGCGGTAGCAACATTCTTGTGTGCAACAGCGGCTTCCTTCCATTGCTGCTGAATCATTGGCAGGTCTGAATTCTGCTCCTCTACATGCTGCTATTACCGAAGCTCTTCCTTCTCCTTCTATTCTTTAGAGTGTGGAGTGATTTGTGGTTGGAGTTGGAGGTTGGGAGCTGAATGGTTCTTCAATTCTTCAAGGCGTGGAGGAGGTCATACCAACGAAGGATAAGGGTGTAAGTTTTTCTAATGGGCATGAGGTGAGTGAGGGACTGAGAGTTAGCAAATGGAGAAGGGATGGAAGAAGGTTGTTTTCTTAGGGCTGTAAACGAACCGAACATAAACGAACGGGCCTTGTTCGTTTACTGTTCGTTTATTTTTTAGACTGTTCATGTTCGTTTATGTTCGTTTATGTTTGTGAAATATGTGTTCGTGTTCATTTATGTTCGTTTATTAGTGTTCACGAACACTTATCGAACACGTTCACGAACGAGTAAACGAACACGTTCGTGAATACTTAAACGAATCTGTTCGCGAACAAATAAACAAACACATTTGCAAATTGAAAAAACAAATAACATTATTGAGAATTGAACCTTGGTCTCTAATGTGGAGAGCATGGCTACTTACCATTACACCACAACAAATTTGTTTATGAATGATCAACAAACATTATTATTATATATATTATTATTATTTTAATATAAACGAATAATAAACGAGTTTTAAACGAACATTAACCGAACTTGTTCGTGAACACTAAACGAGCTTGTTCATGAACATAAATAAACAAACGTATACTTGTTCATGTTCGTGTTCGTTTATTGTTCGCTTAACTTAAAAAACGAACATAAACGAACGTAACCGATCTTGTTCACGAACTGTTCACCGAACGTACTAGTTCGTTTACACCTCTATGTTTTCTGCACCTAAAGGCCGTCAGGAGTTCTCTTCTGGGGGTGTTAGTTTGTTGAGTTCAAGGTCCAGTTGGTAGGGGCTGTTAATGGGGAGAAAAGGGACTGCTCATTGTTGGCGGAGGAGTTGGAACTGAATGTGGGCAGCCAGCAAAACATCACCAAATTGTGGTTGATCATTTAACTGAGGTAAAGGGGACAAGCCTTCAAGGGTCCCATGCTTCGCTATGAAGATTGAGGTGTGGAATTGTAAAGGATTGGGTGCTATCTCTACAATTTCCCAATTGCAAGAGTCTCTCACGTCTCAACATCCAGATCTGGTCTTCTTATCGGAGACCAAGCAGAAGCTAGATTATGTAAATAAAATGTGTAGAAGGTTAGGGATGGTAGATTGTTGGCAATATGCGGAACCTAAGGGTATTGGAGGGGCTATGTTGGTATGTTGGGCTGATTCCATTTCTGTGTTGAATTTGGTCTTTAATTCTTTTTGTGTTCAAGTGCAATATCAAGTCAAGGGGAATTTAGAGGTGTAGTGGGCTATTTTTGAATATGTTCCTACAAAGAGTCCGATAAGGGCACATCAATGGCATTTCCTAGTGAATGAATGGCATAAACGGGGCTAACGATGGATTGTGAGTGGGAATTTTAATGATATTGCACTTCTACAGGAAAAATAAGGGGGGAAGCAAAGGTCGGTTTCTAGTTGTTTCACATTTAATAGCTTCATTAGGGAGATGGAGATGGTTGATCTGGGGTTTGTGGGAAAGCAATTCACGTGGTCTAATAATAGGGCGGGGGAGGGCTTTGTTGAGGAGAGGTTAGATTGTTTCTTTTGCTCACCTTGGTGAAGGCTTCATTTTCCTCTTACTAAGGTGTTTCATTGTGAGAAGCAAGTGTCCGATCATTCTTTCCTTTTATTGAATACTAACCCGTAACAGGGATATGTTTGAGAGGGTGTCTCAATCATGGCAAAAGGTGCAGCTGGGGTCAAAGCAATCAATTGTGAGTGCTAAAATTGGGCAATGTCGGGTATAGTTGCAGCAGTGGAGCAGGAAACATGGCATCCATTCTGCTAGACAGATCAGGATCTGAAACAAAAAAAACGTTGGCCATGAGTATGCTAGGTGGTTCTAGGGAATGGCAGCAATGGTATGATTTAAGAAGTCAGTTGCATCAAACTTATAAAGAGAAAGAAGCATATTAAAGACAAAAGTCGAGGAATCAATGGTTACAGGAAGGGGATAGGAATTCTAAATATTTTCATGCATTCACTATACAAAGAATGAAGGTGAATTGTATTGAGCGTTTAACCTCAGCCACGGGACAGGAATATCGGTCTAAGGAAGAGGTGGAGAAAGAGATTCTGAGCTTTTATGAGCAGCTTTATGCTTCTAGTCAACCGTCACATGGTCCAACCTTGCTTGAGGGTTTGTCGAAGTCTATCACCAGGCAGATGAATTCTGGCTTAATGAGGCCTATGCTCAATGAGGAAATTCGTCAAGCTCTTTTTCAAATGAATTTAAATTCAGCTCCTAACCCAAATGGTATGACGCCTCTTTTCTTCCAAACTTATTGGCCTGTAGTTGGGTTGGATATTTACAACACTGTAAAGGATTTCTTTTTATATAAGCGCATGTTTCGTAAGCTTAATCATACATTGCTTACTTTGATTCTCAAGGTGGAAGTTCCAATCTCTATATCCCAATATAGACCAATTAGCTTATGTAATGTGGTCTATAAAATTATATCTAAAATTTTGGCTGACCGTCTCAAAGTCTGTTTACCTAGGTGTATTAGTTCAGAGCAATCCACTTTTCTTTCGAGTAGACAAATCCTTGATAATGTTATGATTGCTCATGAGTGCCTTAATTCTATGAATTCAAGGAGGAAAGGAAAGAAAGGGTTCATGGCATTAAAAATTGATATGGCTAAGGCTTATGACCGAGTTGAATGACAGTTTGTGGAGAAGGTGATGAGGAAGATGGGGTTTCATAAGTTGGATTAGGCAATGTATTAGCATGGCTTCTATATCAATTAATATCAATGGAGAACAATGTGGTTTTGTCTAGCCTTCACGGGGAATTAGGCAAGGGGATCCTCTTTCTCCTTATTTATTTCTTATTGTGTCCGAGGCTCTATCTCACTTATTGAAGCAGGCTAGGGTGAGACGGGTGTTTAAGGAAATGTAGGCTAGTCGCAATGGTCCAGTCATTACACATTTGTTTTTTGTAGATGATTCCTTAGTCTTTTGTGAGGCTGATCTGAGGCAGGCATAGCAATTGCAAGCTATCTTTGATATTTATAGCTCCAGTTCCAGTCAGCTTATTAACATGGCAAAGTCCTCAATTTTCTTTAGTTTCAATGTGTCCAGGGAGTGTAGAAGTCAGCTATGTTAGATGATGCAGGGAGTGAAGGAGCAACATAATACTAGATATTTGGGCCTGCCAATGCGACTTGGAAGATCGAAGAAAGAAGTTTTTAATTTTGTGCTTGATAGAGTTCAGAAAAAGATGCAGAGTTGGAAGAATTGCTTTCTTAGCCAGGCAAGCAAGGAAGTCCTGATTAAAGCTGTGGTAAGTGCTTTGCCAAATTATGTCATGGGTTGTTTTAAACTTTCGGTGGGTTTGTGTAAGGAGATTTGTAGGCTGTCGGCTAACTTTTGGTGAGGCATGCATGCTGATGGTCGGGAAAAAATTCATTGGAAAGCCTGGTCAGAATTGACCAAGTTGAAGGGTGAAAAGGGGGTTGGGGTTCCAAGATATACAACAGTTCAATAATGCTTTGTTGGTTAAACAACTTTGGCGAATGCTTACTCAATCGGAATTGTTAATGAGTTGAGTAATAAAGGTGAAGTATTTTCCCAATGAGGAGTTTTGGCAGACACGATGTAAACCTTGGTTTCTACTGTGATATATGTGTTGGGTTACTGATAGGTTTGGGCTGGTTTCTGCTGTTTCAGAACTAGGGTTTTTTTTAGTTTTCAGAAGAGATGCTACCAA
Source organism: Gynochthodes officinalis (assembly GCA_020080225.1). Classification (NCBI taxonomy): domain Eukaryota; kingdom Viridiplantae; phylum Streptophyta; class Magnoliopsida; order Gentianales; family Rubiaceae; genus Gynochthodes; species Gynochthodes officinalis. Next base: position 814,143 of record JAIQDA010000032.1, read on the forward strand.
ATTTTCTTCTAGCTTGTGGTGGTAATCCTGTAGTCCCCAGTTTGGGTCTGTAGTGTTCTTTTGTGGGATTACTAGGTTAGTTTGGGACGTGATGTCTGTCAGTCTTAGGCGATTTCAGTGCTAAGAATAGTCCTCTTAGGGGACTTTCCTTGTACTCGTTAACTTCTATGAAATTAATACAGATCACAAATTTTGGACCAAAAAAAAAACAATTTTAATCATATATAATATTTTGTTTAACTTTTAAGAACATATATTAAAACTTCTCTTAAAATGAAAAGAAATTCTTTCATTTTGCATTGACAAAGATTTTATACTAGTGTTATTTTTCAGATAACTAAATATGATAAAACTATGTTAAAAGTTAGGATTAAATGATGAGGAAAAAAAATACTTTTTACTCCCTAAAGTTTCACTATATATCACTTTTTAGAGGAAACACCCAAAATCGTCCTTCACATTTTAACAAATAATCTTTTTCATCCTTCACTTTTAAAACGAGAACAAATAGTCCTTCAAATTTCATAAATCGAAACTTTTGGCACTATTTGTTAAATAAACGGGAACTTTTAGTCCTTCAAATTTCATAAACGGGAACGTTTAGTCCTGAAATTTTCCTTCAAATTTTGGTCCTTGAAATTCGAAGGACTATTTGTTCCCATTTTAAAAGTGGAGGATGAAAAAGATTATTCGTTGAAATGTGGAGGACGATTTTGGGTGTTTCCTCCTTTTTATTCCCAAAAACTTTGGCTTGACAAATGTAGTCCAGACGTTTCAATTTCTAAGATATTTAATCCATTTGACAAGTTTAGGTCCCGACTACCAGATCATTTGGTTGTTAGTCAAACATTAAACTTTTAGGAGAAAAAAAATTTTTAGTCTTAACCTTTATCATTTTTAATCCTTTCAAAGTTTCTAACCAAACAAATATAGTCTCTAATGTTCTAATTCTGAACAAATTTAATCCATTTGATCATCAATCAATCATTAAACCTACATTATAATATTGCAATTCTTTTAGATTTAATTTTTTTTTCTCCCTATGGTTTGGTCAAATAATAAAACAAACTCAAAAAATTTAGCCAAATAATAATTCCCTCTGTATCATTTTTATTCCCTATGGCCAAATAATAATTCCCTAAAGTTTCATTATGTATCAAATTTTTAAGATATTTAACCCAGTTGATGAGTTTAAGTCCCCAACTAAGAGGACTGATCATTTGATTGTTAGTTAAACATTAAACTTTTGGGTAAAAAGTATTTTTAGTCTTCACTTTGTATCATTTTGAGTTCTCTCAAAGTTTCTGGCCAGACCAATATAATCTCTAATATTTTCATTTTCAACACATTTAATCGTTTTGATTATCAATCAAACATTAAATCTACATTATAATATTACAATTCTTTTAGAGTTAATTATTTTTACTCTCCTGTGGTTTGGTCAAATAAAAAAAAAACTCTGAAATTTGTCCAAATAATAATTCCCCCTCCCTCCTTGCACCACAAAATGGCCAAATATATAACATAAACCCTCTAATTTTATTTTATTTTTCTTTCTTTTTTGGTTGAAATGTCAAATTTGCCTTTTATATGATAAATTATCAACTTCCAAAATATTTTTTTAATGTCAAATTAATCGAACATAAATATATAATTATTTCATCCTAACTAATATAAGTAATATTTTTTTCAATTTCTTGCACTAAATTTTTGTCATTTTAGTTAAGTGTTACTAATTTGAACATATCTGGGTGAAAATTGCGATAATAACAGTTATTCTATTGCTACTAATACAAAATTTGTTATTAAAAAGATACATAATATTGGACTTTATTTGATTTTTAGGATGAAAAAATAGAAAATAATGAGTTGTCTTATTAATTTTTGTTTTATTTTATTTTAAAAAATCATTTTGTTTGTCACTAAAAACAAAAAGGACAATATTCATTCTAAATAAATGTTATTTTTCTCATTTCACAAGTTAAGGAGAAAGAATGTTATTTGCTCAAATTTTGAGGTTCATTTTGTTGTTTCGCTAAAACTCAAGGAGTAAATTTAATTAATTCTAAAAGAATTATAATATTATAATTCAAATTGAAGTTTGAATAACAGTTACAGCCTGAGGATCAGGCCCATGGTAAATAGATTAAGTATGTTAAAAATTAAAAAAATTGGACCATATTTTTTATGAGAATTTTAAGGACTAAAAATGCTATAGGATGAAATTTTTGGGGGAATAAAAGTGTTTTATTCCTTAAAAAATATAATATTCTAATACAAATTTAATATTTTACGAACGATAAAAGATCAGTGCCGTTAATTGGGGACTTAAGCTCGCTAAATGGATTAAACATGTCGAAAATACATATGACCATAAACTATGGGGAATTAAAAATGATGAAGGTGAAATTTTTGTGATTAAAACTACTTTTTCCCTATAAATTATATATACAAATCTTATAAACTAGTGTACTTTTTATATTGAAATGCTATTAATAGTAAAATGTATTTTTATTTTGATTATTTTAATATTAAAAAATGTATTACTACCTCCAATCTAAAAGAAGAGTCCAGTTTCAAAAATTCTTTTTGTTCCAAAAAAAGTGTCTATATTTGGCGTGAAATTATTATATTACCCATATTAATAATGATATTATATAACTCAAATTAAAACATAAGGATAAAAATATAAAATTATATATTTAATTGTAACTAAATGTGTTGTACCTTGTAATTTTAAAAACTATATATATTAAATCAAATTTTGACTTTTTTTGAAATGGAGGGAGTATTAAAAATATTTTAGGTTGGGACACAGACCTAATACATAACATGGATACTTAATTATTAAAATATATGATACTATTGTAATGAACTTAATATTTATACGAAAAAAAAAAAGTGATCATTTTCTTGTAATGGTGATTTTAACTTAAAAGTCACCATTTAGTATACACAAATGAAAAAATATTATTTTAATATAAAAATTTATTACATAATTTACTCTACTTTAAAATTAGTATTTTTAAAATTATATAATTTATAGCATAAAATAAAATAGTTAAAAAATACTAAAAACATATTTGAAATGTACGCACAAAAACATTGAAAAAAAAGGCTATAAATGTTTAATTAGGGGTAATGGGTGGCAGCAACATAAATTTTTATAGATAAATTGTAATAGATAATTAAATATGTATTATTGAAATCAATATAATCTTGTGTGTAAAATAATAACAAATATGAATATCATATTGTCAAGATTTTGGAACCTATTATATTGAATTTATGTACTTAAGTAGAAACCAATTTTTTGAACAACGTTCATTATCTATACTTTTGTGTTTGTTTTTATGGTATAAAAAAAAACTACTTTTTCAATCAATAATATTATTATAAATTTTATTTTCTTTTAAATTAATTTGACAAAAGAATTATATGGTTTAGAAAACAGTGTCAAAGTGTTTAAAATAAATTCTAATGACTTATTTAAAAACACACACTAAATTTTCTTTAGAAATTTAAAAATTAATATATATTTAAATATTAAAAAATTAGACACTATAGGCTTCTTTTTTTGAGGGATAAAGAAAAGTTTAAAAGTGAACTTTTTTACAACAAAGGTAGTAATTAATAGTGCATTAAATGCATAGTACATTTTAAGTGAAAAAAAAATTGTACCAATTTGAATTTTGAATATAGATTATTTTTTTGAAATGGAGGAAGCATATGTTCAAACTATTAAATTTATTTATAAGTTAAATTTACAATTAAAATGTTGAAATGTATCAAACGAAAGATCTGAAAGGAAAAAAAATAATTCTTTGACAAAAAAGAAAGAAATGTTATGAAAATACTACTAAGTAATATTACTCCTTCAATTCTATAATGTAGTAAACTAGTAAATAGAATAATAAGAAATAAGAAATGTAAAGAACACAAATTGTACTGAAATTTTTCTATCTTTTTCTCATCACCCATACCTTCACTAAACCTCTATTTATATAGGTTTAGGGTTCATCCTCCACATAAAAATTTGGTGGGTTACAAGAACCTAAATGTATGTTACATAATGTACATCAATTAGGGGTGTTACATAAATTACAAGGTGAGGTGTTACATGGGTTATAAGGTAATAAGAGTTACATGTCTTCAAAACATATAATCATTAGTAAGTAAAGAGTTATATAGAGTAATGTGGAAGAATATAGATGGACATCCACAATTTATATGATTCATAACAATAAAAGAACTGTTTCAATTTACGTACTTTCTCAAGCTTTTATGTATTCTATTCATTTTTTAAATTTAAATTTCTAACAAAATTCGAAAAGAAAACAATCATTTAACTAAATCGGTCAAACCAGTTAGTTCAAAAAAAAAAAATTTTGACCAAAACAAACGATTATATTACCAATGGAATACCCAAGGGTAAACAATACATAGAGGGTCTAGCTAAGGACTAGCTTTAATTGGATGGGCCCTAACACAACTAACCTAAACCCAGTAGATGTTGGTTAAGGCAAATCTCGTGAAAACAGGACCGGTATAATCCCCAATACAATGAAACCAGCACCTCCTAATTACAGCCTAGCTAAGAGAACAAAATCCTAACTTGTCGGCCTCTACTTGCACAACTCCCCTCAATAAGAAAGAAGAAATGGACTGCAAAAATCCATGTAGTGTGGCTCTGCGTTGGTCGATCCCTCTTATCCTTGCATAGCCTTACGCTGCATATCATCATGCTTGACCAGCCTCTCAAGCTAAGACAGCAAACCCCAGCAGTAGGGAAGCCTTGCCGAGAGTACCATGAAATCGCCACTAGCTTCGAAGTTCAGCAATCTGACAACTATGAGACGACTCAACTTTTCCTCCCATACTAGGGACCCCAAAACCCTTCAATAGGGAAACTTCGCTAGTACCATCACGACCTAAAGAGAAACTGCACTGCTCGTCCTCCTCTATGAGAGACACAAAATCCGACTACCGCCGGCCACTAAAAAAAAATTACTATTCACACCCTGAATCGCACCTAAATTGCCCCTATGAACAATAAAAATTTTTTGCTTTTAGCCTTCCGGCAACTACTATTCTTAACCAGTTAGTTCAATTTGAATATAACAAAACTGGCAACAGGAGCAATGTAGCACCCAACCCTTCCTGAATCAAAAAAATATTTTCGATATTTTGAGTGGCCAATAATATTTAAAATCATAGGTTTATGATTGTTTTTTTAAAAAAAAAAATCTTTCAAAACACCTAGATTATTATAAGGGAGAGAGAGAGGGAAGGGTGGGTGCAGAAGCATCTGCTCAAGAAAAAAGTGGGCAGTGTTTATGTAGAGTTTTGAAATTATATTGAAAAAGACATGCAATTCTACATTCTACCATTCATCTCTTACCTGCTTAGAATTTCATCGAACAAATGATAAGATTCAACGCACAGATGAGGTATGTAAGCACAATACTATAAAATTATTTCTTGACCAATTTTCCTGAGTGGATAAGTCTTGCGCAAAGTCCAGTTTTACAACCATAGCGGCATTGCCCGTTTCAGTTAGTGAAACTAGTAAAGGGTCAAAAGTTTGAATTATGACCTGCAATATTAGAAAAAAGTTTTCACAGTGATCTGACAAGGCATGGCAAGACTAATTAGATTCCTAATTGGTCCCTAAATTATATCTACCTTTCTTGAAATTTAAATTTATTACTAATTGTCTTTTAAAATTTGTAATTATTATGATCTTTCTCTTTAACCGTTTAAAAGTTGATCCTTTTTTATAAAATTAATAAATGATTAAAAAAATCAGATAAAAACATAAGAAAAGTGTCTTCAAAATAAATTAAAAATATTTACTTAAAAATGGTATGCATTATAAGTAATTATAAATAGTACTATAATACAAAATTCATGCAATAAAGACAAATCAAACTCTATTTTTGCTGACAAGTCTGTGACCGAATTGGTCGTTTTGACCAAAATATATATAACTACAATAAGGCAGAGGTTAGTTAGAGTTCGAGTTCCAATTTGTGAAACTGCTTCAACGATCGAGTTAGAATTGAAGTGATATAGTTAACTATAAGGGAAAGACCATAAAATCCTCAATCGTACCTATTTGAGAGTATTTAGAGCAACCACACCAGCCCCAAAATGGGATTGGTCGTTGCAGAAACAAATGCTGATGTGGAGGTTATGAAGGAACGAACGGTCGTCTGACCGTTCGTTCCTTGAATTACGGCCACAACCGCGGCCGTTTTTTTTCCGCAAAATTAAGTGAAAAAACGACGTCGTTTGGCCTTGAAATTTGTTTAAAAAAAAAAAACAGTCAGCTGACAGGCGACTGACTGACATGAGACGCGCCCAATGGGAGCGCGCCACATCAAAGGGGGTTGCAAACCTCTCCCCGGTTTGCAACCCCCTTTTGGCCCTTTTTTTTAAAAAAAAAAAATTACCAATGTGTAAAAAATATTTTTCTGTACAAAATGACATGCACTTTGACTATTTTTGGTGCAATATATGATTTTCTTAAATGTAATATAATATTAAATTATAATATACTTATTAATATTTTATAAATTTTATAAATTTTAATATAAAATTATTAATATTTCTATTAATTTTAAGTTTAAGTGTATAAATAATAAATTATACTTTTTAATATTATGTAAAATTATTTATACATATTTAATAATTATGAAAAATTTAAAACAATTAATTTAACTATAACATTGTATAAAATTATTGAATGTGATTATCAAAAATTATATGTATTCATAGTATTTTATGTTTAATTACGAGTATTTGCTTTCATGTTTTAAGTGTATTAAGAAATTTTAATTTTAACTTAATGTAAAATTATTTTCCATTTTCATGTTTTCAATTATTTAATATATGATAAGCACAATTTATAAGTTGTATTATTAATATATATTGAATTTGATAAATGCAAAATAAATAAATTTTAAATAATACAATTTAAAATAGTGAAGGCCTGGACATTTCAAGGCCTGGCCTTAACTATTCATACAGCCGTCATCAAAAAATTACGCACGCTAGTAAAAATTTTATATTTAATTTATCGTATTTATTCGAATGTTTCAAGTATATTATTAAATTTCAATTTTAATATAATGTAAATTTATTTTCTATTAATTGTTTTAAGTATTTCATATTTAATTGAGAGTATTGATTTTCATATTTTAAATGTATTATTAAAATTTAATTTCAATGTAATGAAAATTATTTTCCATTAATTGTTTAAGTATTAATTGTATTAACGAATTAAAATTATAAGTTGTTTATTAATATATATTGAATTTTATAAATGAAAAATAAATAATATTTTAGAATTATTAATTTAAATAAAAAGTATTAAATATATTAAATAAATAGTGTAAAAGAAGATAGAGGAGAGAGAAATTAGTTGCGTGAATAGTAAAGGCCGTTCATGAGCGTAAGCACTTTTTTTTATGATGGTTGTCTAAATAGTAAAGACCGTTCAAAGCTGATGTGGTACTGATGTGGCGTTGATGTAACATGGTTTTAAACTGACTTTTTTCGGGACTGCTGTGGATGGCCTTATACTCCCTAAATAGCAACATTTGATAAAAGCAATCATGACCTTCGTAAGTCGAATACGGCTTTCTAATAAAGGCTACATTCGTATTATTTGAGCTCACTGGAGAGTGGACTGTCTGGCCTATTGGACACTGACCGAGGCTCTCCCATTTGGTTTCCAAATTCCAATATGGTTGCGGACCCAACATTATCTCCAAGGTTGAGTCCTGATTTGACCACCAACACAGTCGCGGGACCTATGTTATTCCCTATATTATTTTCTATTATTAATAAATAATAATTATTATGATCTCACATCACTATTCCCTCTTGCAGTCTAGAGTTTTAATTCGACAAGAGTTACTTACTCATGTCCAAATCAAATTACCGGACTGAAGGTGTTTATTCAAAATCCTTTGTTAGCGCACTCCTAATGCATGTTTACATAAAACACACTTTAGGCCTAGCTTACCACTTGCGCTTCAACATTATCTGCCATTGCATTTTGTGTTAATTCATTTACAACGTGACTCTTGATGTCTTCAAAATGTGACAACGGTTTTGAAGGTGCCTTTTCACACATCCCATCATGTCGCCTCCTTAATCTCTTCCTTTTCTTGCCTTTTCATCTTCCTTTCTCCTCTACAAATAGCCTTGAAACCTTCATTTTGTGTTAATTCATTGCCTTTTGTGTTAATTCATTTACAACGTGACTCTTGATGTCTTCAAACTGTGACAACGGTTTTGGAGGTGCCTTTTCACACATCCTATCATGTCGCCTCGTTAATCTCTTCCTTTTCTTGCCTCTTCATCTTCCTTTCTCCTCTACAAATAGCCTTGAAACCTTCATTTTTCATCTTTTATTTCTCTTCTTTTTCTTTGATCTATACTTCTCTCTTTGGCTTTTTTGCAACTCCGCCCGCTCTGCTTTCCTCTCCGCCACTTCTGTGTTTTCCGACTGTTACCATCCTCTTATTCGATGTCGACCTCCTTGAATCTTTGCTCTTTCATCAATCTTTTTCTTCATGACCTTTCTTATTTCTTCCAGGTTCTCCAAATTCTTCATCTCTCTGTTAATTTCCTTTTCCCATCCATCCATCAACTGCTACCAATTAAGGGTTTTTGTGTGAAATTTGCATGTCATTTTAGGTCTTCGCTTCCAATTTCTGAACGTTTTTCTATATTTCAAGTAAGTTACTAACAAAATTTTTACTTAGTTCACTATGCCAAAATAAGGAATCAATCTTTATAAATCTATTCTCTCCCAAGATTCTTTAACTGAATTAGCCCAATAGTACCACATAGATGCCTCAATACCTTTAATGCTGCTTTCAGATTCTAAGGTAGTCACTACCACCCTATCGAGAACCCTATCTGGAGTTCTTTAAAGTCAGACTCTGTATTCCTTAGACTTCATTTTTCAAGAAGTTTTAAAATTTTACAAAATTCATATCTCGCAATGATGCACACCTCAGGACTATAAGGAGCCGATAATACACAACAAATGAAATAGGACTTAACTTGTGAAATTGCTAAAACTGATAGAATTGAGATCGATGGATGAAGCATCACCAGAATTTAGAGTTTTACTAGATTGATAAGATTCAAATGCGTCATAAATTGGTCAAGTTAGATAAACTCGTTGTTCTTTACAAGAACGAAGAGATTGATTCACTCAAACTCTCAAGGACGTAATGTCAAAATTCTCAAAATTCATGTCTTGTCTACTATGTGGTGACTGAATGGTCTCTTTAAATAGAGTACAAGGATGTCTTAAAAAGGTAATAGCTAAAATCCTAACTCTAATTTAATTCTAAGGAGGTAGCTAGCTCCTTTAAGAAATTAAAGGCAGTCTTAAAAATAAAAATGAAACAAAAACCTTAATGCCAATTGGACTTGGAGGTTTGGCCCTTTAAGGCTTCCTTCAAGTTTATAAAATTTGGCAATCAAAAATAAAGTCAAAATTCGGCCATAATTACCTAAAAATAATGCTACAAAATTAAATAAACAAATTGGCTATCACTATTCATGGCACTGTTCGTGACTATTCACGATACTGTTCATCAAATACTATTTATGGTACTATTCACGTGTATTATTCACATTTTAGGCTGCATGCTTGATAGGTTTTGATATCATGGATTAAACAATTTAAGATTTCTTGAAGTCGTTTAGACCTAGCTCTTGTCATCAGACCCTATAATATATCACGGTGAATCAAATGCTTGGCGAGTAAATTGAACAACTCCTGGATTTCCATCATTCCCCCTCTTCTTGAAAGGATTCATCCTCAAATTTTCAACAATACCCTTGAGATTAAATCAATATACTTTGACCACCTTAGGCAGTGGAAGGAATAGTTTGGCCAAGGAAAACGATGTCTTTTTTTGTTTAACTCTTCATGAGCCACTCTTGTAATAGCATTTTACTACAAATCTTTGAAAGCTCCAAGTTGGTATTGAAGTGTCGTAAAATTGTCTTTCACCAAACACAAAATCAAGGTATGGAATATTGTCATCGTTGGCATGCATCTTTATAGCTTAAATAGTCAAAACACTATCAACCGGTTTGGGCTCTTGGTTTTGATAAACCCACTCATTGGATTTGCCCTATTTGAGGCATCATGCTCTTTTTCCTCCTCAACCTTTTTCTTTTCTTTGCTAATCTAGAGTTGATCTCCATAAACTTGTTCATGGCAGATGTTCTCTCTTTGCTCATCATTTCTCACGGTTTAAGCACTAAATGATCTCATGGTCACTAATTCTTCTTCTTCATTTGACATTTCTTCATCACTCACCATTTGAAGACTCTTCAAGGTAGTGAGTGCTTCCCCCACTACGACATCTGCCATTAGTCTCAGTTAAAAGAAGCATAAAGTCATTAGCCTCACTATCGAAAATCACATCCCCATCATCAAAGGTGATCATCACTTGTTTATTATGGCATTGGGCAGCTATGTGACCTTTGCCTTGACATTTAAAACAAGTGATATCTCAGCTTCAAACAGGACGAGTGGGTTGCTTTTTTTTCTTGACTTCTTTATCCTTGGAAGAATCGGGCCATGGTTTAGTTTCACTCTTCTTGTCACCTTTTTCATCCCAATTACTCTTCCACGGAGACTTACTAGGCGTGTAGTGATAAGGGTTAAAATGTTCCTTTTTCTTGCTAATATTTCCTTAATATTAATTTGAATTCTAAGAGGAATTATTTGGTTTTAATATACTTTTTTGTTTTAGGTATGAAAAATGATGAATTGGAGAAAAAGTTGGAAAAATGCAACAATTGAAGCAAACAAAGAAGAGGGCAGTCGCACAAGAAGACAAGAAGCATTCAGGGAATAGGAAACAAAACAGGAAATTGATTTCAGCCAAAGAGAGAAAGAAAAGGAAACAAAGAAAGTCAAAAAGAGAGCCATATGAAACAAAGAAAATTTGGAAGCAGCCATTCTTGGAAGTCAACTGAAGAAAGAAGACAAATTGATTTCAACAAAATGAAGGAAAAGAAGTCAAACTAAAGAAGGATTATGGCAGCCGAATTCTAGAAAGGAAAAAATTCATTCGGGAAAGGAAAACAAAAGTGAATCCACATGTTCCTTCTTGGCAGAATTGTTAACTACACGGAATTGAACTAGCAGACACCCATTCCTATTTGGTTTCTTGTTTCTGAATTAATGATTGACAAGGAAAATGACCTATGGGTAGTCTATAAATACTTGGCAGCCTTGTAGTAGTCCATCGTATCTTTTCCTTTTGCTTAAGCAGCCGTCTGCACGTCTTCATCTTGTTTTCTTTCTTTAGTTTAGCTTAGGTGTTTGATTTTTTTCCCAGTCCTTCACGTCTCTACTTGTTTTCCCTAGAAGACAAAAGTACATTCAGGTTTGCTTCAAAAACAAAACAGTAGCCTACATTTTTTTTTTTTTGTCTTCCTGGAATTCACGTGCCTTGTTTTTTTTGTTCTTTTCTTTCTTTAGCTTTGTAGAAATTCTTAGAAAAAATTCAACAACCATGTATGCCACCATGAGTGGTTAAATTCTCTTTTTTAATTCAAGGGAATGATTGATTTTAATTGCAATCACTGCGAGGTTTTGTTCTTAATTAATATTCTTTCTTTTATTCAAGTACTTGCTAATTTTTTATTTAATTCTTATGAATAATTGATGATTAATTAATCTGACAAATTAATTCTTCATTATTTATTTTATTGCTATCCATGAATTCAGTGATCCGTAATTGTTATGAATAAGTGGTCCAAGTAGAGACTAGGTTAAATATGTTTATGACTTGAAATAGGCATGCTTAACCTAAGGGAATTAACGGGACAAGATTAATTTACTGCAACTATCTCAGTGCTTTTATTTTGGTTTAACTGTTTTCATAGATCTTAATGCTATTATTAAATTGATATGAAACGCTATTGTGCCTAGTCAATTGATGGTAAGTTTTGATTTAGGGTGCTGGGCTCGGTCAATTAGTTTAGGAAAATAGGAATTTATTACGGCTATCCTAATAAGTTTCAAGTTAAATATTTGAATTTGCAAGATTAGTTTTTGTGACCTATTATCAGTGATGTAATTGAATGATATCAACCCTTAGATTGGAAACTCGGTTAATTTGGTAACTTTCGTTATTTTCATATTTTTTCTATTTTAATATTTATTTTTATTAATTTTTAGATTTCAGTAATTTAGTTAATCATTCAAAAATCCCCCTTGTTCTATTTATTTTTTTGTTCAAAATTTGGAATTATACTTCCGTTCCGTTGGAATTCGACCTGGTCCACTTTTACTGCAAATTAATTTTACAATTACTTAAGGATAGTGATTAATTTTGCGAGCTTCGACAAACCCATCATATAGCTTGGTTTTGAACTTCTTTTTAATTGCCTTTTTACCTTCTAAGCCATGTGGACCATCTCTTCAATTTGTAATTAATAGTAGAGTTCGATAACATCGGCTATTTCGAGATTCAATCCTCGCAAAAATCTAGTCATCGTAGTCTCTTTCTCTTCTTCTATATTGGCTCAAATGAGTGCAACTTTTAACTCAATGACACTCTTCAAACCTTATTGTAAAATTTGCAACCTCTTGTACAATTCCTATGATAATAGGATGGAACGAACCTTTTTCTCATAATTGTTTTCATTTCCTCCTAAGAATGGACATGACGCTTTCTATTTCTTTTCCTTGAGGTTAAAAGTTGATCCCACCAAATTATGACATAGTCGGTAAATTCAATCGTTGCTAGCTTAACCTTCTTCAGTTCCAAATAATGGTAACAATCAAAAATGCTTTCAATCTTCTTTTCCCATTTTAAGTATGTTTCAGGATCTTCTTCATCTTGGAAGACAGAAATTTTCATCTTGATACTCCCCAAATTCCTATCAATTTTATCAAATGCTTTTCGACCTCTATGGGAAGTAGAAGCCTTGTCGAACTCTTCACTTCTATCAGAATTTGAAGAACTTTTTCTTCTAAATTTCGACTTTCTGGAGAAGGACTCAGTGAGGGATCTTATACTTTCATGTAATTGCTCTATCTTATCATCATTAGCTTGAAGCTTTATTTGCAAAGTCTCAAGTTGATCTGCCAAATTGGACTATTTTTTATTCATATGTTCCGTCCAATCTTTAAGGGCCTTTTGGTCATTTGATGCTACGTTTTCTTCTGACATGATTCATGCAAAAGGTTAGTACAAACAAAAACAAAAACAATAATATGAAAAGATTTGTAGTAAGGGTGTATATGAGTAAGTTCTCGGTTATTTTCTATGTCTCGCCCCTCACTCAACAATCTCTCTCTAAGTTATTGCCTAGAATAACACACTTTATCAAACTTTTAGGAATTTTCGATCAAGAGATAGCTCAAATAAGAATGTATGAATTTAGGAAATAAAGAATTAAGGAAGAATAAAAATTAGAAAACTAGAAAAATTGAAATTAACTTGGAATTGGAAACAAATATGGAAATTAAAAGGAATAGGAAACAAAACAAATCCAACTTCAAAGTGGAATGGAATAAGAAATGCTATTAACTAAATAAATCTGAATATGGACTCTAAAATGAAAACAAATATCGAATCAAAAAGAAAAAAACATGTGGAATCTAAAGAAAACAAATTAGGAACTACAAACTAATGCACATCTCACGGCTATAAGGAGCCGGCAATACGCAACAAGTGAAACAAGACCCAAGATTTAACTTGCGAAATTGCTAAAACTGGCGGAATTGAGACTGATGAATGAAACGTCACCACAATTTAGAGTTTTACTAGGTTGGTAAAACTCAAAGGTGCCACAAACTGGTCAAGTTTGATAAGCCAGTTGTTCTTTACAAGAATAAAGAGATTGATTCACTCAAACTCTCTAGAATGTAATGTCAAAATTCTCAAAATTCAACTCTTGTCTATTATGTGATGGCCGAATGGCCTCTTTAAATAAAGTACAAGGATGTTTTAAAAATGTAACAATTAAAATCTTAACCCTAATCTAATTCTAAAGAGGCGGCCAGCTCCTTTAAGAAATTAAGGGCAGTCTTAAAAATAAAAAGTAAACAAAAACCCTAATGCCAATTGAACTTGGAGGTTTGGCCTTTTAAGGCTTCCTTCAATTTTACAAAATTTGCCAATCAAAAATAAAGACAAAATTTGGCCATAATTACCTAAAAATAATTCTACAAAATTAAATAAACTTGGCTATCACTATTCACGGCACTGTTCGTGACTATTCACAGTATTGTTCATCAAATACTACTATTTACATTTGGACCGCATGCTTGACAGGCTTGGATTTCATGGATTAAACTATTTAAAATTTCTTCAAATCGTTTAGACCTAACTCTTGTCATCAGGCCACGTAATATGTCACAGCGAATCGAGTGCTTGGCTAGTAAGTAGAGCAGTTCCTGGATTGCCATCACGCAACTCTCCCCCAATACAATTCGGAAACTTATGTTTTGAACTAGTATGTCGTTATGTGGGAGTGAATTGCACTGTAGGTATTTTAAGATTTTTCTTTCAAAATGAAAACCAATGGGGACTAGTTTAATTTTAATAACAGACCTCAGAGACCAGAAGTCCTTATTGGATTTGTCACTTCTATTAAGAAGTGAAAAATGAAGTTCTTCTTCATCCCAACCTCCATTGTCAATCACACAATAAAATGGCGGGACCCTAAAAATATTAACGATCCTGCCTCATTATCAGATGAATATAAAACTTTTGATGCAAAAGCATTGAGTTCATTGACCTTTAGAGTGGATGATATTTCAGAAGTCATACTATCATGCGCTAGGATGAGTCCGGCCCTCAATGAAAATGGTGTAGTGTTAAAGAACGAACAGAGGAATCGTAGGCCTTTTACTTCACTATCTTTCTTTAGTATCCTTTTTTTTTATACAAAAATTAGCCTAGATTGTTTTATTTGTGTAGCTATGAACCTCATCAATATATTGAAACTGCATCTCGGCAAGTCAGTAGTTCAAAACCAGATACCGAACCCAAACAAGCTTCCAATCTGGCTTTGGGTCCCAGATCTGAACAAGCGACTGACCTCTAACCCACTCCAGCAAGAAAATCCGATTCGGGTAGTGACCCGAAGGAGAAGGCAAAACAAGGGAGTAAAACCATGGCAATTACTCCCCAAGCTAGCCATGAGGATACGTTGACAACTCCTCTCAGGAAAAAGCTTCATCTTCTTCATTGCCGAGCTCGACAGATCAGCCAAAAAAGAGGCAAAAAGCAGCAACATAAAAAGATTTACATGATAAGTTAGCTTATGAAAACATTTAGATTCAAAATGAGCAAGAAATGCTACCCTTATCATCACCTGATCATGCGTTAAATGACACTTTATCTACTCAACCTTTGGGAGCAGACTTATTTATCTTAGGATGGAAGAATATTTATCCCAACACAAAATTGTCAAATACTGAGGTCATGTCTGAGTGGGTGGTGAACGCATTGCCCCCAACAAAAGTGCTTTTAGCTGCTTCAATTTTGGAATCCGAGCTCAAGGATAGGATAAATAAATTGGCTACAGAAGTAAGTAAATAAAATTATTCAAAAACATAGCCTAGTCATATTCCTTAATTGTTGCATGTACCTTTTTCTGCAAGCTGTTCTTGTTGCCAGATGCACTCAGAGGTTGCTAGAGGTGAAAGATAATAGTCTGAACCAATTGAGGCAAACCACTAAAAAGCTAAGGGACACTTTGGCTTTATCAGTGAGGCGAAAGAACAATGTAAAGAAGAGGTTCTCACACGATCGGGAAAATGCTGGGTTGAACTCTCAACTAGCCGAAGTCAAAGAATGACAAAAGATTGAAGAGGACGAAATAAAGTAGTTGAAGACAGCATTAGCCCAAAAAGACCAAGATCTACAACAAGTAAAGATAGAGTCACAAAGGTGGATCTCGGATCTCTAAGATGCAACACCCATAATAGACTGGTCAGAGCAAACAAGAAAATTTCTCATGACCTAAGGTTGTAAAATTCTTTTTAATAAACTGACTGGGCATCTTGAATTTATCCTATGGTTCAAGACTCTTATTCCCAAATTGCAAACTACTGACTAGGCAAAGAATATAGAGAAGTTTAGAGAGAAATACTTTGATCATATCCCCTTGGAATAGATTTTGGAGCTCAACCCAAATGCAGATAAGGAGATAAATGCTGGCTTGCAATCTAAATCTCATCAATTTAAATTTTTTTACGTACTGGCTGCAAATCCGAATATGACAATAGATGAATTATTAAGTTACGATCTACCACAACCTTCTTTGTAATTTTAGAAAGATGTTTTCCTACGTTTTGTTTATGAATAGATTATTTTTTTTTATCTACAATACAGACAATTCTTTCATTGCCTTATAGTTAGTTTTCAAACTGAGCAATAAAATAGGATTTCATTTTATTCCTTAAGTAAAAACAAGCCAATAGGCTATACGAACTTAGGATTTCTCATTCTTTTAGAAGAGATAGGCCAACTAGCTCTTTCTCCTTCAAAAGAAACACTTAACCAACTATACAACATCAACCAAAAACTTTCAAAATTAAAAATATTTTAGACTAGTTACATGCTAAGTCCTTAAAACAGCTTTATCATCCATAGTCTCAAGTTACCAATTACCAAATCTGAATATTTCCACAACCTTATAAGGTCCTTCCCAATGTGGATCCAATTTGCGTTGTCCTTCAATCCTATTAACTTCATTATTACGAAAAAACATAATCTCTAGGTTAAATAGCTACATAACGAACTCGAGCATTATAATATTGGGCTATCATCTACTTGTATTTCGATTGTCAGAGTATCATAAATTCTCTCATTTCTTCTAAAGCATCCATCTTGTGTTGTAGTTCCCCAACATTCTCACTTTCTTCATAATCAATTATTCATCTGGTTGGCATGCCAATCTTTGCACGAATAATAGCCTCTGTTTCATAAACCAAGTTGAATGCAGTTTCTCCTGTAGCTATTCTGATTGTGGTTCGGTAACTCCAAAGGACATCAGGCAACTCCTCTACCTATTCTGAGTGCAGAGGTCTTACAAAAGAGTCTGATTTGTGACTTTCACTTGGCCATTGGCTTAAGGATGTACCATTGAAGTAAACTTTTGCTGAATTATTAAACTCAGTACACTATCTTTGAAGCGGATCTTCCGCAAATTGCTTTTTGTTATCACTGATAAGAACATAGGGAATCTCAAACTAGTAAACAATGTTCCGCCAAATGAACTTTAACATATTTTTCCTAGTGATTTTTAATAGTGGCTCTACTTCCATCCACTTCGTAAAATAATCTATAGCAATAGTTAAAAACTTGAATCTACCAAGATATTCGGGGAATGGTCCGACAATGTCAACCCCCCATTAATACAATGGCATGGACTGATAACTAGTACCATATTGGTTTGAGGAAGCCAGTAAATTTCTGAATCACGCTGACATTGATCATGGTACTAAACTAAGGCATTTGCATCTTTATGCAAGGTTGGCCAAAAAATAACCTTATCGCATTGTCACCATGTGAGGGCTCGTGGTCCCACATGACTGGCTCAAACTCCATGATGAATCTTTTTCAATACATACTCTGCTTGAGCAGGGCTTAAACAACACAACCACAGCATGAGATAAAATCTTCTATACAGAATTCCATCAACTAATGTATACTTTGCAGCTTAGATATGAATGGACTGAGCCAATGCCTTATCCTTAGATAGCTGTCCTATTGTTAAATACTTAATAAGAGGAGTCATCCAAGTGTCCCCCACATCTTCAACTACAGCTAACACAATTTGAATGTCAATGCGTCACTGTTCAAGCCTCTCCACAGTAACCTCTTGGGATATAGAAACATCCGTAGTTGAGGCCAACTTACTTAGAGCATTAGCATGTTGATTTCTCAATCTTGGAATTTTTTTCTAACTGGCAAAATGCAAACAATGAGAGCAGTTGATTTCTTCTTGTTTGAATTTTGCTAAATATCGAGCCATAATGAAATCCTTTGCTTCATACTGTCCATTCACCTGTCGATCGACCAATTAAAAATCGCCATAGACATGAAACATCTGCACCCCCATCTTGTGAGCTAATTGCAATCCAGCAATATGGACTTCATACTCAACTTCATTATTAGAAGGTGAAAAGGCCAACCTAAGTGCATATGCTAGATCATTACTTTGTGGATCTACCAGAAGCAGACTAGCTCCTGCTCCAGCTATACTAGATGCTCCATCCACATACAATGTCGAAGGCTGGGAGGATTGCTCTTTTGTGAGTTCAGAACTTCCGTTCTATAGGAATAAAGGCATCTTTGCAATGAAATTTGCAACCATTCCCCTTTGATGGCTTTTCTCGATTAGAAGGAAATATCATATTCTACTAGCTCGATGGCCTATTTAACTAAACGACCTGAGGTTTCAGGTATGTGACAGAGTTGTCCAAGTGGCTAATCAGTTAGTACCATAATATTAATTTTTTAGCACCAGAATACTATTGCTCACCCACCTTGTAAAGCTTTACTCACATAATAAATAGGCCTCTGCACTACCTTATCCTTGCGAAAGAGTACAGCATCAACTATTCTACAGTAGCTAAATATAAGTAGAGAGTTTCCCCAACTATCAAAGTGATGAGAGACAGTAGATGAGCTAAGTGCTGCTTAAGTGCCTAGAATGCAGCTTCAACAGTGGTAGTCCATTGAAAAGATCCTTTCACCCTTGTCTTTTTCTTTAATAACTGGAAAAATGGCAATGAACGCTCTATAGCATGGAACAAGAAATGATGCAATATCGCCAACTTTTCATTGAGTGATCGTACTTCCTTAAGTGTTCTTGGAGAAGACATATCAAGAATAGCTTGAACTTTCTTGGGATTGGGGTCAATTCCCACAACAGACACTAGATGCACTAAAAACTTTTCAACCTGAACTCCAAAGTCATATTTTTTGGGATTGAGTTTCACGTTGACATTCCATAAAGTGAGAAAAGTCTCCTGGATATCATCAAGCATATCTTGTTTAGTCTGACTTTTGATTACCATATCATCCACATAGACTTTCAAATTGCGCCCCACCTGCCTTTGAAAAGCACAATCAACTAATCATTGATATGTGGGCCCTGCATTTTTGAACCTAAAAGGCATCATCTTCTAGCAATAGACACCACATTCCATGATGAAAGTAGTCTTCTTCACGTCATCCAGATACATTAAGATTTGATGATAGCCTTTATAAGGATCCAGAAAACATTTAACATGAAAGCCAATTAATGCATCCATCTTTTGATCTATAATAGGCAAAAGATGACAATTTTTTGGACAAACTTTATTCAAATCAATATAATCTACACACATTTGCTAAGTAGCATCTGGTTTCTTCACCAATATAGGATTAGATAACCAAGTAAGATACTTTACCTTGGCAAAGATTTTTATGTTGAGTAACTTGTTGATTTCAGCATTGATAATTTGATTTTGCTTTAAGGTAAAAGGGTGTTTCTTTTGCTACACAGGTTTGACACTCAGACTGATATTCAACTATAAAAGAAAGAATGTCTGTCATCTTGGCAGCCTTCTAGGCAAAAACATCAAGGAACTTCTTTAACAAAGAAACAAGGCCCTCATTTATTAAAGGTGGTAGTTCTTTGCTAACATATACAAGATCATCAAGTTTGCAAGAATTGAAGACTACTTCTTTTACCTCACTCGGCACTACAGCTTGTTAATGTTTAGCATCAGGTGTTTGAGTTAAACATATTGTTTTAGGTTATTACCCTTGTCTTTCACCTTCAAATGGACGTTTCATCCGCTCTAAACTATGAGTTGCATCCTTTAGAGCAATCCAGAAGCATTCTCTTGCCATTTGTTTATCACCTCGAATAGTAGCAATACTAGCAGCAATGGAAAATTTTGAAATTAAATGTAAGATAAAAACAATATCTTTTAACTTCCCAGAACAGGTCATCAATAATCAAGTTGTATGGTGAAGCGGCTTTGATCACAGAAAACTGCACATATATAGTTTTCTCCGTGGGATAATCTCCACTAAAGACTGGTAGGCTAAGAATTCCTTTAGGCCACACAACTCGATTAGTGAAATCTACTAGTGGGATACATATTGGTTGCAACTGAGATCAAAAATCAATCGCGAATCATTTAAAACATGGCCAATACATAATTTCTACGGAATTGCCTCCATCGACACAAACCCGATGAACTATGGTATTCACAACTCAAGCACGAATAATTATAGCGTCTGCGTTAGAAACTACTCTAGAATTGGATCATTAGCAGAATATGTGATGGTCTCAGTTGGGACAAGGCGCCGGTCTTCCCCTTCCAAATTCGGAATCTGCAAGCAACAAGCTTTTCGTGCCAAATTGCTTGCTCCTCTAACAGGTTCTCCAATGACACCAAAAATCTCTAGGAGTTCACTTGTTAGTTTGATCAAATCTAACTCCACTACAGACCTTTTTTCTACATTGATGGCTGGACACTTTCAAGTTAACTGTGCATAAGCATCATGTTTGGGCCGCGATGTAAAACCCTTCTTAAATGAGCGAATGCAACCACCTCTCCAAATAAATCCTTTAGTTTCTTTAGCAAGCTATCAAAGTTGGCGATCTCAAATACACATCTTAATCTCTCTTCTTAAATCAACACAACTATCTGTATGATACCCAAAATCCTCATGAAAGTCATAGTAAAACTCCTTGGATTTTTTATGCATGAGCGCTTACATGGGTAATGAGGGCGTAAAATACCCCGATGTGCAACAATAGCAAAAATTTCTTTAGGGATTTAATTAAAGGTGTCAAAGTATTTTTGGAATGATTACCGAAATGGGTCATTCCAATTCGGCCTGGTCAACCAACACTCCCTTTTTTCCCAAATCATTCTTTTTGGACACATCTTTGCCTTTGTTCTTGTCTTTGTGTTTGGAGTCTCTTTTTCTTTTGTCCGACTCAACGGTCCAGGCAAACTTGCTTGCTTGAGCCAAGAGAACTTGCAAATTCTTTGGAGGATCAGCCATAAGGCTAATAAATATAATAAAACTTGCCAAGACACAACCCACTAATAAATGCCATTATGGCAAAATCATCAAAACTTTCTCCGTATTGAAAACTTTAAAGCGGTCTATGTATTAGTGCAAAATCTCATTTTTACCCTAAAGTTTAGCATGGATGTTTCGATATCGTTTTCATTGCAAAAACGGGCCCTAAAACAAGCCTCCAAATCATTGAAAGAAGTCATAGAATTGGCTGGCAAACCTTAAGCCACATATGAGCTTTATCTTTAAGAGTTTAAAAAAAAAATAATTTGCACCATATGGGCATTGGAAAATTGTAAAGACTCATAATAGTAACATAAGTATTGAGGTGGTCCTCTAGATCGGCACTATCGTCATACACACCTAAATTAGGTGGAATTTTAAATTTCAAAAGCACCGTATAGAAAGATATTGTCGAAACAAAGGGTGTAGGCCGCATTGAAGGATTGGAAGTACCAAATATTGAATGCCTATCAAGAAAACTTCTTCCATCAAAATACCTAGGATTTGTATGTGATTTTGGCAAAAGGCGTTCACCTCAACGTTGGTACTTTGCAGGTCTGAACAGCAATCATTGATACTCCTCAAGCCTCAATGACGGTGATAGTAGGTGAGGTTGGGAACGTTGATGATCATCATGCGGCTGAGCTCCTCTATAGTGGGACCGAATATTGAGAAGAAACATAACGTTAGCAATTTTGGTGTTCTTAAAGCATCTAATACAATTGATCATAGTGCTATGAAACAAAATCATACACCTTTTGCTCTCTCGGTCGAGTCGGTGAAACTCTGGGGTTTCTCGCTTGTTCTTCTAGTTGAGCTGGTGAAATTCTAGTATTCCCCTAAATAGATTCAGGAGAAAAGGGAGTCGGTAGTTGAGAAAAATTTCGGGTTATCCATGAAAGCTCTCTGCAAGTGTTACAAAAGTATATGTTTCAAGGTAGAAGGTTGGTGAAACTGGAGGTAGAGAGCGCTTTCCCACAGACGATGCTACTAATGATTTTGTGACTGAATTGGTTGCTTTGACCAAAATAAATATATCAACAATAAGACAGAGGTTAGTCAGAGTCCAAATTTCGATCCCGAGAAACTGTTTCGACATACTCTTGAAATAGCGACGTTTCATAAAAGCAATCATGACCTTCATTAGTCGGAATATGGCTTTCTAATAAATGCCACATTGGTGTTATTGAGCTCACTAAGGATTGGACCATTTGGCTAGTTGTAGAAACTTCGTCACACTTTGTTGACTTTCATTCGATGCATGATGTGAATTACATGAACACTAACCAAAGTTCTCCTGACTAGTTTCCAGTGCGATTATGGACTCAACATTGTCTCCAAAGTTGAGGCCTGATTTGACCATTAGCGTAGTCATGAGACCCATAATGTCCCTTAATTATTTTCTATTATTAATAAATAATAATTATTATGATCCCACGTTAGATTCATAATCATTTTTTAAATTTTATAACTATGTCCTAACTTTTGGACGATTGAAAGAAAAACTATAACAATCACAAAGTTCAAGGGCCAATATGTAATAAAATCAAACTTCAAAAAAGATAAATATAATTTACTCAGAATAATATACCACAGCTTGAAAGCTAGGATTCCAAAAGTCACTTAATATTTTGTTTGTAACAGTACATTAATTTTTCTTTTTTTAATTTGCAAACAAATAAGATGCCTGAGGGATGGAGGAAGAGTATACTTGTGCCTATCTATAAAAATAAGGGGGATATCCAGAATTGTGCCAACTATAAAAATAAGCCATACAATGAAACTGTGGAAAAAAGCTATCAAGCATCGTTTGATAATAGAGACTAAGGTCTTCATAAATCAATTTGGATTTATACCTGAAAGATCTACTATGGAGGCTATTTTCTTGATCCGACAGCTGATGAACAGATATCGAGAAAAGAATAAGGATCTACATATGGTATTTGTTGATCTTGAGAAGGCATATGATAGGGTCCCAATAAATGTTCTATGATAGGTACTTGAGAAGAAAAAAGTCCCCTCAAAGTATGTAGTGGTTATCAATGATATGTATGGTGGTATTCCTACGTGCGTGAAGACTTGTAATGGAAGATCAAGCTATTTTCCAATCACAGTAGGCTTACAACAAGGATCTGCTCTGAGTCCTTACTTTTGCCCTAGTTATGTATGAGTTGACAAAGAATATCCAAGATAAGATGCCATAGTGTATGTTATTTGCAAATGATATTGTGCTTATTGATGAAACCAAGGCAGGGGTAAAAGCTAAATTAGAAATGTGGATAAGCACATTTGAGTCAAAAGGATTGACATTAAGTCGAAATAAGACTGAATACATAAAGTGCGAATTCAACACGGCAAGACAGAAGGACAAAGATTCCGTGAGTATGCTCAGACAGGAGGTACCCAAGAAAGATGTTTTTAAATATCTAGGATCAATACTGCAAAAAAGGGAGAGAATGATGAGATGTAAACCATAGAATCAAAGCAGGTTGGATGAAATAGCATAATGCAACAGAATTTTTGTATGACCGCAAAATCCCGATTAGGTTAAAAGGGAAATTTTATAGAACAGCTAGAAAACCAGCAATGTTATGTGGAGCCGAATGTTGGCCAGCAAAGAGACAACATGAGCATTAGTTGGGAGTAGCAAAAATGAGAATGTTACAGTGGATGTGTGGTAAGACAATGATGGAAAAGATAAGAAACGAGGATATTCGACGAAGAATTGGAGTAGCACCGGTGGCAAAAAAAGATGAGAAAACATAGATTGAGATGGTTTGGGCATATTCTTCGGCGACCTATAGATGCATCAGTAAGAACAGAAGTTTGTTATAAAGAGCATGACAAGAAGAAAAGGAGAGGTCGGCCGAAATTTACATGGAGAAAAGTAGTAAAACAAGATTTAGTGGAGTGGGAAATAGATTGGCGGATGGTTGGTAGTAAAACAGAGTTGAGAAAAACTATTAGGATGGAGGAAGAACAAAACTCTAACAGTCCCGACTGCCCTTTATAGTTTTAGTATTTTTATTTATTTCTTTATCTATTTATCTATTTATTTATCGATTTATTTTATTATATTTTCTTTATTTTATGGATTTATGTCCTTGAGTTCATCGATCACTGACCCTAACTAGTTTGAGATAAATATGATGATGATGATGATGAATTTGATATATGAACACAATTTAAATTCTTCTCTTATTACTCTCACGTATTTTGAAGGTGAAATCTAATTGAATTGTGAGAAAGATTTTAAATGTCATGATCATAATGATTAAGTAGTATATGATTACTATTCTTAGTTTTGCAGATTAATTTTGAAATTTTGATCTCAACTTCAAATGCAACAAGAAAAATATTTTATCTATTCCAAAAAAAATATCAGTTTCAAAAAAAAAAATTTAAAGTTCACTTCTAATGTATAATTTTATGTATTATCTTTGTATTATTTTTACTAATAATAACATTGTATAATTTAAATTAAAAATTAAAGAGAAAAATATTAAAATATATATTTAATGGTGTATATTATTATTTTAAAAAAAATCAAATTAAGAATGAATTTTTTTATTTTTTTTTAGGAAGAGGGAATATTAAGAGAAAGATATTACAGATAAGACCCAACCAAACAAAATCCGAGTCCCAATACTCTCAACATTTACGACATGTTTGGTTCGCTGTAATGAATAAGGCTATAATTGAATTTCAATTTAGTGGAAATTAGGCTGTAATGAATTAGGCTGAAATTGAATTGAATGAGTTTGGTTCAAAGGAATTGAATAAGGTTGGAATCATTATTCTTGTGTTTGGTTAGGGTGAATAGAATTAATGAATTGTGTTAAATGACTAAAATACCCTTATCTTAAGTATTTTATTACTGAGTGAGAAAATGATGAGAGAGAAAGAAGAGTGAGAAAATGATGAGAGAGAGAAAATAGAGAGAGAAAAAATGATGAGAGAGAAAGAAGAGTGAGAAAATGATGAGAGAGAGAAAGTAGAGTGAGAAAATGATGAGAGAGAAAGAAGAGTGAGAAAATGATGAGAGAGAGAAAGTAGAGTGAGAAAATGATGAGAGAGAGAAAGAAGAGTGAGAAAATGATGAGAGAGAAAGAAGAGTGAGAAAATGATGAGAGAGAAAGAACAGTGAGAAAATGATGAGAGAGAGAAAGTAGAGTGAGAAAATGATGAGAGAGAGAGAGAGAAAATGATGAGAGAGAAAGTAGAGTGAGAAAATGATGAGAGAGAGAGAGAGAGAGAAAATGATGAGAGAGAAAGTAGAGTGAGAAAATGATGAGAGAGAGAAAGTAGAGTGAGAAAATGATGAGAGAGAGAAATTAGAGTGAGAAAATGATGAGAGAGAAAGAAGAGTGAGAAAATGATGAGAGAGAAAGAAGAGTGAGAAAATGATGAGAGAAAAAATAAAGTGAGAAAAATGATAAGAGAGAAAGAAGAGTGAGAAAATGATGAGAGAGAGAAAGTATAGTGAGAAAAATGATGAGAGAGAGAAAGTAGAGTGAGAAATGATGAGAGAGAGAAAGTAGAGTGAGAAAATGATGAGAGGGAAAAAAGAATGAGAAAATGATGAGAGAGAAAGAACAGTGAGAAAATGATGAGAGAGAAAGAACAGTGAGAAAATGATGAGAGAGAAAGAACAGTGAGAAAATGATGAGAGAGAAAGAACAGTGAGAAAATGATGAGAGAGAGAAAGTAGAGTGAGAAAATGATGAGAGAGAGAGAGAGAAAGTAAAGAGAGAAAGAAGAATGAGAAAATAATGAGAGAGAAAGAAGAGTGAAAAAATGATGAGAGAGAGAAGACAGAGGAAGATTTGCAATTCTTGAATAAAATTAGAAGGGCAAAATTGGAAAAAAAAAATTGGCCAATTCCTTGGTACAAGGAATTGCAATTCATGGCTGAATTGTAATTCAGACTTCTAAAGGAATTGGAATTCATGGCTGGAATTAATTCTTTTAAACCAAACAAATACATTGAACTCCATCAGGAATTTGGTTGGAAGGAATTCAATTCCTTCCAAACAAACATGCTGTTATTGACTCTTTTTTCTTCTACCATCACCAAATGTCAGTAACGGAACCAAACCAATACAATTTGGTTGAAAACAAAAAGGAACTCAAAATGGCACAAAAATCCAACAAGAAATTGTCAAAGGAAGGGGTAAATATTCCTTCCCTTTGGATGATTCGAAGCTGTTGAAAACATGAGTTTGAGTCCCATGAATAAAGAACTTGAAGATTACACGGGACGGCCATAGGTGAATAAAATTAGCAGGCGTAAACAAACCGAAATTGAATAGTCAAGCCAGGAAAGGTAGATTTGGACTGGAAAAAAGTGTGGGGCCCATAATCCAGAATGTCCTGAAATTTCATGGTCCCGCAGGCTGGCCAACAGCCCAAGTTGGTCTCCAAAATTGGAAGTAGCCCAACTGATCGGCATCACTTGCTAACCACAATAGTTGTCCCCAACGCCATATAATGATTTTGCCTTTTGCTTTCTACCTATAAAAATTGAAAAGATCAAACCAAAAAAAAAAGAAGAAGAAAATGAATGATCGGTCAGAATGCTTTTTCTGCAGTCCTAGCCAGAAAAACAAACAAATATCTACTGTGCAAAAACGCGGTTTAACTAGTCCTTGCAGATGGGTTTTGTATAGTTGATAGGGTTCACTCACATAAAAGAGTGGTTTAACTAGCCCTTGCAGTTAGGTTTGGCTAGTTGAAAGGATTGACGTAAACGATTACTTCCAACTCTTAAAGTATTTTTGGAAAGAATAATGATAATTTAGTGAATTCAAGTAGTAATTACTTATGTAGCGTTAATAAAAATATATAATTATCTTTTTTTATTTTGTATTTTAAAAAGATGTAATAAATGACTTTTTTTTCTTGTTTACCGTACATCATTCACAATGGCGTTTCATTATGTAAATTCATTAAAATTATTATTATTGATATAGCAAAAATAATAACCATATTTTTATAAATAATTTCACAAATATAACATGATACTCGTAAAAAGTGGTGTTATTCACATTTATTTTCAAGATTGTGGTATTCGAGAAACATATTCGATTTAATCTAAAATTTCAAATCGGATCATATTTGATAATTATAACATAACTAACATTCTTTTTGGTTAAGTTCGGATTGAATATTCGATTTATATATTGCCATATAGATTTCTAAAAATAATCTGATCTAATTTAATTCAAATTGTACAAATCGGTTTCAAATCATGATTCGCACAACAAGGATTTAATTTTGCATTGAATTCATTTTTACATTTGAGCAGCCTTGGAATTAGGGACAAAACTAAAACTCTAAAGTCACGAGGAATATAATTTAAAAACAAAAAACCATATCATCTATACAAAAATACTATCTTTGTCCCAAAAAAAAAAAGTTTAGTTTCAAAATTTTTCTTTATCCAAAAAAAAAATCACTTTTTATATAAAATTTTTGTATTAGCCTTACTAATAATGATAATATATAATTTAAAGTAAAAAGAAATAATAAAAATATAAAATTATATATTTAATTATACATTAAGACTGATGAAGTATATAAAAACCATTGAGTACTTACATTGTAAAGTCACTGTAAGATTACCTGTTGTGATATTTAAGTTGGAGATACAAATAAGTCAGTGTACTTGAATTGAATTTTTTGGGAAAAAAACCTTTCTACAATATTTTACCTTTTGCCAAGAATATTTTTTCAAGAAAGTGAATAATTGATAACATTTTAAACAATGATAGAGAAATTATAAGTTGTTCAGGAGAATTTGTTTTACAAAATATAATAAGGAAATACACGAATGATGAGATATTTCACAAAATTTAAAAAGAGAGAACCATAGAAAAAATTTAACGAAACACATTTACTTTGTAGGGTAAATTGCAATTTTTCAAGGGAGGTAATTTCACACTCTTCCCTTAATGTGGCTTTACCACAGAGTAAAATTTAAATTTGAAGTTAAAACTTAGTTGGGAATATTATTACTCTAAAGTTTAAACTTTTGTCCAAAATAAAATCATGTAGTAATGATTTATGTTTATCTTATATGACTTAAACACAATTACGATACAGCTATCAAATCTTCATGTCTAACTTGATATTGCCAAATAGTATATTGAAAAAATAAAAAGGTAATAAAAAATGACAATAACAATAAAAATGATAAAATACATACGTGTTCTATTTACTTTATAAAGAAAATGAAAGTCATACTTAACTCTATAAAGAATTAGATATTTAATACCAAATTTAAAAACTACATTATTTACTATATCTTTAAAATAACCTTTGAGTTTAATATCAACACAAGTATAGTTTTTAAACTTTTTGTAGTAACCAACTCGACTAAAATTTCCCCAACTTTCTTATTTCAGAAACATTGTGGAGGGATATTCTATGTAAGTGTGGTGTGGATGTAGACAGCCCTCACGTCCAACCCGAAACAATCATGCTTTTGGTTTTGGGTACAATGGGAGCAGGTGGTATGCAAAATGTGGAGCATAACGTCACATCATTAAGAGAGTTTTCTTGAACCAAGGCAGAAATCAGATCACATCACTTTTGGAATGAGACATTTGCACTAAAATTTCCCAATATTTTACAAGGTCTTTACTCTTTACTTAATAAGAAACAAAAGTATACATGGATTGGGACTGTTGGTGTCATAAAAAGGCCATTATACATGGGACCTTTACTTAAAAAACGTATTTTTGTTTTTAACTAACCGCACTTAACATCAACAAACAACCCCCTTTTTGGTTCATGTTATCCTTTTAAGTATGACAAAAGATTGACAGAAGACAACTAATTTTCTTTTTGGGTTTTGTCCAATCCGGTTTAGAATCTTCAGAATCCAGATCCAATATGCAGATCCCAATGGCCTTCCCATTTTAAATTGCTCATCTTCACACGCAAATTACACCATACTCGAACTTATATTTATTGTACTCTTTGGATGCCCACAACAGAATTGTACCATTCTAAATGAACAAAGAGAATACAGCGAGTATTGTACCATTCTATTACTAATTAAAATCAATATTTTTCTCCATATTTAGAAAGTAAAACTGCACGCTGATCCTTACACTGTGTGTGTACTTCAATCTCGATTATTAATTTAATCTTCGAATGAATTTAAACTTTTTATTCTTAACTTACCTACAACTATTATTTTCTTGACCTCTAAGGGTTTGAAACAAACTACAAATGTCCTTCTTTTGATCATTGTAATCTAATTAAAGTTCAAAAGTTCGGTGCATTCGTCGCAAGATCGCACATTCGCCACATGCGATCATGCGCGAAGCTTTACCAAAAATCGCACCTTGTGAAGGTGCCAAAAAACAAACGCTATTTTCTTTACCCTCTAAGGGTTTGAAACAAACTACAAATGTCCTTCTCTTGATCATTGTAATCTAATTAAAGTTCAAAAGTGAAATGGCATAGTAATTTGAAACTTGCTCCTTAATTGCTAAAGTTTTAGACACTAATCGAACTAGCAAAACCCCTCAAATGTATTCTATAAATCCAGCCTTTAACAAGTCACCAATTAACGTAAGCAACACAAAAGTTATATTCAAAGTATATATAAAAATCACTCACAAGGAGAGAAGAAGAGATTGTGATTAAGAAAACTGCACATACTAGCATGAGAGAGACACAGTAGCGCGAGTGACTGCCAATTACAAATCAAATTCAAATTTGCACAAATTAATATTAGATTGGATCATCTGCTGTTGTTACCGTTAAAAAAAATTCAGCTTATACCGGATCCTATTTTCTACACATTGCGCAATCAACCAACTTAACAATTGCAGAGAAGTACGTACCTAATACCAACTGTTTTCATTTCCTTCAGCGTATTACAGTTGACTAGTATCTTACTGGTTAAATCACTAACTAACTGAAAGAAAAAAATTACATGTACTTTTGTTTAATGTGAAGTCATTTTTTAAAATATATTACCAGCTGATAGTAGATTCTATGAAAAATGTAACCTAACCTTTTATTTCTTTGGGTCATTAGCAATTTGCAACTGGGAGTTTTGGATTTGATATTGATATTTCATTAATAAATTCAATAAATTTAAATGTAATATTTGATGTATTGATCTTTTTTGGAAAGGAAGTGTGTACTTGTTGAAAGACCAGTTGTAGAACTTGATTAATCGTTCTTTGTTGTTCAAATTGAAGAGTTTCATTTTTGTAATTTTCTAATTGTTCCAAAGTCTTATAAGTTGAATTAATTAAATTAATTTTTCTCATTCTATCTCGTGACTCCTCTTAATTGAGATAATAAAGGAAATCTAGTATTTGAAATAAAAATCTCTTTTATTCCATCATGCATTTTGGGATGAGGTCATACTTATTAAAATAAAAGAAACATAATTATTTATTTTTCATTTCAATTCACTCACATAATTTATATAGTTGGACTTTGAAGTAATGATAATATGAAGCACACATTTTTATCACAATTTTTATAAATTCACTCATGAAGAATCTTAATTAGCAAATTCAATTCCGCTAAAAATTTACAAAGTTTATAAATTTTTGTAGTTCTTACTTAATTTGTTTTGTAAATACTCGAAAAAGGAGAATCAGTGGTCATGTATTTACATACATACATTATTATCATCGAGAATCTTAGTTTCAATTGCATTATTTGTAATAGCTAGGAAAAAAAAAGTTAATTATTTGACTCTCTTAAATTTCAGTTTCATGGTAATATGAATCTCATTAGTCAACATAATATGTTTTGAATCTTTTCTTTGAGCTAAGAACATGAAGAACTTTGTTTAGCATCAAAGGTTTTATTAATATTTCATTCCTTTGACTAAAAAGAAATGCTAACGATTTTTGCATTCTCCTACCACATTAACTTTTAAGTTAATAAGATTTACCTAACTTGAAGTTTCTGTTTTTATCAAATCGAATCTCATTGTTTGAAAAAATAACAATCGTTTTCCTTAATTAACAGTCAATTTGAGTTACTTAATTGAAATTGACAAAAAATCGAAAAAACCCTCAAAACTTGTGCAAAAAAGACGAAAACATAACATGATTTTGAGAAGTTGTGCAAAACTTATATTACACTTGTGAAAAACTTTGTTTTTTTACTCTACTTTATTTCTTAAACTCCTATTTTTTTGAAAGTTTTTTCGTCTTTTTGCCAATTTCAATTAAGTAACTTGGGTTGACTATTAATCAAATAGACTGATTATTATTTTTCAAATTACAGGGTTTGATTTGATAAAAATTAAAGCTTTCAAAGAGGTAAATGATATTAACTCTAACTATATAGATTTATTTTTTTTTGTGTGGGAATTTCTGTGCCAAACTTGTTTTCACCTTTAACGTATCTTTGTTCTTCCTCCTAGCTAGCGGCCCATATTCTAACAGTATCAAGTATCAACACATTTTATATGGTAATTCTGCATAGCTCAAAGAAAACAATTTATACTAATATCATAAAATGCTATTTGTTGATGAATATATTATGTGTCGCAAAATGTGGACATTTTAATAAACAGAATGAATCACAAATTAATATTTATCAATCAGTAAATGATCAGTTAACAGATATTTTTGATTGACATGTATCATATTAATTAATTGAAACATAATCTCTAATTTTAATACCTAATAGTACTATTAATAAATATATTATCGATGAATATATCACGCCTTGATAAATATCATTAAATAAAACATAATCAATGCAGACTCCCTAATTTCACTCTCTAATATACTTATTAATTAATGAAAATTTAATAAATCTTAATTGACTTTTAAATTGGAAAGTTCAGTGATCACGCACAAACACTTCAGAAATTTGTTTGCTTTTGTTTATTCCCCCACTCTTCCCCCCCCCCCCCCCCCCCCCACTCTAATATACTAAAAATATTTGTAGAGAAAAATATTTTCTACAAGATAATGATTTTTTTTTTTTAAAAAAAAGGTAAAATATAGGTTGCAAACTTTGGGGGTTTGCAACCCCATGACAATGGGCGTGTGTCACATCAGACTAGCGCGTCAGCGCTGAAAACTGTTTTTTTTTTTTTTACTTTGCATCAAACGATATCGTTTTGAACCTTAAACAACATCGTTTTGAATCCTCTTCAAAACCTCCCCCCAAACCTACCCCCAATACTTCCCCAAAATCCTTCTCTCCCAACCAAACACTTATTTTCCCCCATTCTATTGAAAACCCATCCCAAACCCTTAAAACAAACTGCAGCTAATTTCTTTCTGTTATTTGTGCTTCTTATTGTTTATTTTCCATCCATTCTTTTTAAATATTTTTAGTTTTCATATTATATACTCCGGTGCGGTGAATTTTATGCAAGTGCCTATTCTTCTCTCTTTAAAAATATTGAAGCCAATGATCTCGAATATCGTGCACAAAACTTCCCTCTCCCAGCCCTTAAAAAATATTGAATTTGAAACATAAATTATTTTTTTAACTTTTAGTTTTGAAAAATAATGTTATAAATTCAAAAGTTGGTGCATGTGGGTGGATTTATTACGCTGTAAATTATTATACCAATTGCCTAAGGACAAAAGGAAACTGCCAACATTAGTTAAAAGAGGGTAAAAAAAACAAAAGGTAATAATAATAATAAGGCAGGGGTAATAATGATGGCGGATTCCGCTAGCAATGGCGGGTTCCACGACCAGTTCTGCTGCTCGCTCTGACACCGTTTCAGTATTTCACCAAACCCATCGGCCATCTCCCAGAACCCTAATTTCTGAAAATTATATTAATAAGTGGGGTTCATACTTGATGCCCTCGCTTTTTGACGGCAACCAATCACTCCGAAAAAGGAGTGGGTAAATTAGGAGAAAATATTTTACTTCCTCTCTCAAAAAAAATTTAATTTTAAAAAACTTTTAATATAAAATTTTTATACTATTTTTTATCAATAATAAAAATATATAATCTAAATTAAAAAGTAAAAATAAATATACAAATATATGTATATATAATTATGCATCAAGTAGTTGTATTTTTTAATCTTAAAAAAATTAAATTAAATTAGAAATATACTCACTTTTTTAAGAAAAAGAGTATATATTAAGACGTTAGTTGTTGAAGATAACTTATAATTTTAAAAAATAACTTATTTATATATAAAACTAAAAAATAAATTTATATAATTAGTTTATTACATTAAAATAACTATAGAACAAATGCATAAAATACATTTTCATAAATCACATTTAGATTTAATAAAACTATTTTGGAAAAATTATCACCAAACCACATCTCATTAGAAATTTGATAAGAAAATGTTGATATTAGCAAAAAGTTATGTGATATAAATGAATTTATTCTTTAAATTTTTTTATTAATTATTTTACATACAACTAGACTTTAACCTTTTATTTTTTTGAAATATATATAATATTCTTTACATTTGATTACCTAAATATATATTTTTTGTATATTAAAGTTTGAGTTGGAGGCTTAGGAAAATTGATAGATAAAAAAAATTCCAACAATAATTTAAATCTAAGAAAAAATTTGAGACATTTTAATCAAAATTTAAACCATGGCATCGAATGTAATTTTAATGAGTTTTAATGTAATTTAATCAAAATGAGTTTTTTAATCTTTTCATTTTTTTGTCCTTACAGCAATAAAGAGAGGTATTGATATTTTTTTTTCAAATGGTAAAGTCTATAATATACCCAAATAAAAATAAGAATTGTACTACTATTATCTTATTTCTGAGTTTGAGTAATTTATCTAAAAAACTAAAAGAAATCTCTTTTGTCATTATTTTGTAGTCTACAAACTGATGCCTAGCTGTTGACATAATTCATGTAATTTCTACTTATATTATAACACAAAATTCTCTTTTTCTTTAAATTAATAATTACGATTTCAAGTATGAATAATTCATAATACCTTATTCATTCTCAATAAATTATTTTTCCTTTTCTCCCATAATACTCTAATTTGGTAATTTCCACGCTCTATCCAAAGTTGAGCTAGGTAAACTTCAAATCATTTCTTATCCAATTTGTCTCTCCTCTTGCTATTGCTTGGTAGGTTCTACACTTGACTAGGTACTCAAAGCCACCAACAAATGTTCGACACCCAATTATTCCAAATAAAGCTCATATTTTCCCCCATTTTAGCACATTTCCGACCACATGTTATGGGATCTTTTATCTATTACTCCAAAAAAGAGATGAAAATTTAATTAACACATCATATATTGATAAATAATTTTTTTAATTTTTTAATTTTAAAACGAGAATAAATAGTTTCACATATTTCATAAAT
Source organism: Gynochthodes officinalis (assembly GCA_020080225.1). NCBI lineage: Eukaryota > Viridiplantae > Streptophyta > Magnoliopsida > Gentianales > Rubiaceae > Gynochthodes > Gynochthodes officinalis. Next base: position 848,573 of record JAIQDA010000032.1, read on the forward strand.
GTACTATTTTGGTATTATTATTCCATTAATATTTCGAAACTATTTTGATAGAAAAACAAACGAAATAGTAACGGAAGATCAAAATTATACATTCATGAAACATAAGGGACTATTTATTTCTATTTTAAAAATAAGAGATTAAAAAGATTATTAATTAATATGTGATGAATTATTTTGAGAGTTATTTTATTTCCATATTAAAAAAGTGAGATTATTATTATTAGGATAGAGAAGTTCTCATTTTGCAGGGAGATTATTCCTAATTTTAAAGATAATATGTTCACATATAAAATTAAATTGTTATCATGACAAACTTGACAATTGCACTTCATGGAATAAACCAGAAAGAAGAATAACCTAGAACTGAATGGAACCAAGCAAAATTTGCTGTTAGCTTCGAATTCTGCCCTCTTAGCTTATCCTTTAAAGGAAGTAAACACAATTGAAAACGTTAGGCCTATCATCAGGATTCAGGAATGCAAAAGCAACGACAAAGACAACCAATAAATCACAAGAAAACAAAAACAATTGGTCAACATTCAAAGCCCCACAAATTTGCAATTTCACACAGAGGCCTGCACTGCAGCAGTCAGCCCCTCACCAAATCCAATACAAAGAAGAGAAGACTCCTCCTCCTCTCTTTCTGCACTGGTTTCTTACAACACCAGCATCAATATTAATAACAATCTCTCTCCAAGTATCCAACACGCAGTCACGCGCTTGAGAAAACGCAGTCAAAACACAGGCACGCATCCCATCATCACAGATCTCGACCCTCGTTAGTTCCCATATAAATTTCCACAAATTTTCAAAAACCCACAATAAAAAACATAGATTAAAAAAGTACCAATAGCCTCATATTCTCGAACCATTGACGACACACGATCCCGGACATAAAAACACGCACTAAATTTGATGGATGGCCTTCACTTCCCTCATTTCATTTCAACGGTCGGATTTATCTAGATTTCCCCTCCATTTTGCCCCTCCAAATTTTCACGCTCCCATTAGTTAGAGGTAATCCAGTCCAAATTACCGCGTAATTGGAAAATTCCACTTCTTCAACGATCCCCAGTTGTAGTTGTACCTTACGCATCCTTCCTTGTACTGTCCAAAATCTATTTCCCTTCCTCCATAAAACCTCTCTTAACCTTTCCTCCAGGACTTTCTTCCCATGCTTTCCATATCCATGATCTTTTTCCCCTGCTTCCTTCCTACTTTGAATCAAACTTTTCTTTGTCTTTTCACCCAAGGAATTGCTAATTTTCTTACTTCTTAAACAATGCAAATGTACGGACACAGACAGACATGACCGGAGGTGGAGGAGGAGAATGTGTAGTAGCCTTCAGAGAATTTTCAGACGAGCAATGTCCCAGTGAATTTTCCGGGTTTGGATTCGGGTGGGTTTTTATCTGGGGTTCAAGTTCGGGCTCCGTTTTTATTGGACTACCCAGATGGGCTGCTGCGGCTCAAAGGTAGACGACTTACCCTTAGTAATCCGTTGTAGAGAAAGAAAGGATTTGTTGAAAGCCGCCGCCAATCACCGGTACGCTCTCGCCGCCTCTCACTTGTCTTATTTTATTTCTTTAAAGGACGTCGGCGAAGCCTTAAGGAAATTTGTCGACGAGGAACTGGTTTATACGACGTCATCTTCTTCCACTTCTTCTCCGGTCGTCACTTTTCACACTATTGACGATGATGACGAGGAGGATGAGAAAGAAAAAGTGAAAAAGACGAAAACTTTGGGTAGTGGTGGTGGTAAAAATAAAAGTGAAAGTAAAAGTTTGAGTTCGGATGATTCTGGGTCCGGGTTCCATCCTGGCTATGGACATAATGATGATGACAAGGATTCCCACTTGCATCTTTCTGATGATGATTCTGGCGGTCAAAGTCATTTACATTTAGACAATGAAGATGATGATGAGGATCAAGGTGGTCTTGGCGGTGTGTATGGGAGGGGGAGAGTAGGCGGGTCGTACCCGGATTCATATCCGGGTGGGTATTCGGTTCCTTATGGTTATGGTATGATGAATGAGCAAATCAATCAGCCACCGCCGTATTGGGGGCCGTTTCCTTATTATTTTGGTGCGGGTCAACCATATCAAGCATGGGCACCGCCTTCCTATGATGATCCCAATGTGAATTATCGTCATACTAATGTTTATTATATGAAAAGATCATCGCCTGTGATGAAAACGGTGGTCCACGAGCCAGGGCCGGCAACGAATGAGTATACGAGTGAGTTTTTTAGTTACCCTTACCAGAATGAAGGGTTTTATGGCGTGCCAATGGCGTCGCCTTCTCAAGTTGGGAGGGGGTTTGAGGGGAGGAAGCAGAGTGGGCCCAAGGTTCCAGCTGATCCGCCGCCACCTCCCTCGCCAAAGGCTTCTACTTGGGATTTTCTGAACCCATTTGATGTGTATGATGGTGGTTTTTCGGGTTATTATGCAGAGGGTGGATATGGAAATCCCAATGACTATGGGTCGAGTGTCGGTAGCCCAGATTCAGCTGAGGTGAGGAAGAGAGAGGGGATCCCTGATTTGGAGGAAGAAACTGAGAATGAGGTCTATGGAGAGGTGGAGAAAGGAAAGAAAGTGAACGAGGAGGTGAAGAGAAGTTATCCAGGTGGAGGCAGTTCTAGTTTGGGTTCTAGAGCAGCGCCATTGCATAAGATTAGTGAGGATCCGAGGGTACCATTGAGCAAGAGTAGAGAGGGAGATTCCAAAAGGGTGCCGTTGCATAGAAGTAGTGATGGAAGTTCGAGGTCAGTGCCAATGCCATCACCAGAACGAAATTTTACCGAGAGAAGTTCAAAGGAAGTACCATTAGACCACTATGAAGGTACTGGATCAATTCATTTGAGTGAGGAAATGAGCAGTTCTGAGACTGTTTTATCATCAAAGAGTCCAGAAGATGTCTCCGTGCGGAAAAAAGAGGTCAGTTTTGAGGTAGATGAGACTCCAAAGCCTGATGTTGAATCCTCTAAATTAGGTAACTTGACTGCATTGTCAACTCATGGCACACGGGATCTTCGTGAGGTGGTGGCTGAGATACGTGATGAATTTGCAGTTGCTTCTGATTATGGGAAAGAGGTTGCACTGATGCTCGAGGTTGGGAAACTGCCATATCAACATAATATGCTTAAAGGTATGGTTTAAGCTAGTGTTCCCTGATCATATGCTATGCAAAATCAGATTTGTTTTTTCGACTGCTTCTGAGGCAAATAACGACGTTCATTGTTGTTTTCCTCTTGAAAGATTAAGAAAAGGCTATTATCTAAATTGAATTAGATGCGGGGCCAGCTTAGAAATCTTTCAAATTTTTGTACATGCTCTATCTCTTTCAAATGGACAGACATATTCTCTTTGGCGCACTGTATTGTTACTCTTTCATTATTTTTCCATACTGATGAAATCTTGTTGGCCTGGTAGAATTTGTATTGATGCTGGTAATCTGTCCTTATGCAGTAATGTTATCGAGGATTCTGTTCCTGAAGTCATCATCCTTCTCGTCGTCATACGAACCATCTGTGACCTCTGCAAGATTAGCTGCTAAAACAAATAAATTGGCTAAATCATATTTTGGGGATCTCTGGAAAGACATTGACGGAAAGCCATGTAACATTTCAGCTACACTGGAGAAGTTGTATGTGTGGGAGAAGAAACTATACAGGGAAGTCAAGGTGAAATGACATAATCTCATCTTTAGAAAAGATATGATTTGTAATTCCCTTTCTAGTAGTTGTATTTGCAGAATTGTGTCCTTTCATCTTGTGCAATGTTCCTGAGATCCTTTGGAATAATCCTTTTGAATTTATAACTTTTCATTTTCTGTGCATGCTTGTAACTTTAAGGTTCATAAGTATGTCATAAAGGAAGATGCATGAAAGAACGAAAAGGCGAAGGGTGTGGAGACAATCTGTTGCAAATAATGTTCAATGATAGATGTTACCTTGATGTCTACTTTTTTTTTCAAATTTTTCTTATGGTTATGTCTTTATTTTCTGTAATAGATTTGTGGTCCATCAGTTTTCATTTTCAGAAATGAATAACAAAATTAGATGCAACTATAGAGGAGGTAGGTTTGCTTGTGGCTGAAACTTTAATGTCTTCAAGGTTATAAAAGTGGCTGCAACCTTTAATAACTGGTTTGAAATTAAGCATTCACCTGAGCTCTATGCCTTATTAGTAGAACTAAGGAAATAGGAAGACTTTGAAAATGATCAGGTTTTCATTGTTTTTGGCAAATTGTCCCGGCTATTGTCTGGAATATGTAGCATCAGTGGCACAATGCTTTAGACTAGAGTACAATTTTGTTGATTTAATCTATGAATTGTGATTCTCTCTCTCTCTCTCTCTCTCTCTCAATGGATGTATGTATGAATATATGCATCTGTATTTGTTTCTCTACCTATGCACAGCGTTAATGCCTTATGCATTGTTGCCATAGGTATGCCATATTTGTGTTCTAGTATAAGCACATTTCCATTTGTGTTGTCTATTTACTTCTATTTTACCCTTTCTGTATCTATCTATAAATAAGCACGATTATTAATTTTATGTTTAAGATTTCTCGTGACAACGAAATGATCTGTTCTGACTCAGTGAGTATATTGCTCAGTGAGTTACTTCTTCCTCTTCCTCCTTTTTGATTAGGGTCATTGAGTAAATCTCATAGTTCACACTCAAGTGATAGTTTATTATTCGTTGTTCTTTGTTATCTTCAATTCTGATTAAAATCAATACCCATGGTTTTTGGATTTTTTAGCCATAGTTTATTATTCGTTGTTGTTCTTTGTTATCTTCAATTCTGATTAAATTCAATACTCTATGTTTTCTTGGGTTTTTAGTGATAGTTTATTATTTGTTTTCTTTGTTATCCCCAATTCTGATTAAAATCAGTACTGTTATGTTTCTTGATTTTGACTTGCATGTGCTTTATCTCATCAGGAGATTTTTTTGCTGAATCTTCTGAGCAGTTGTCTGAAATTTTGATTTCATACTTTACTGGTTTAGATATAAGACTTGTGAAATGACATTGAAGGTAGGAAACATAATGCATATTCCAAGTCTCCATTGAACCCCTATTGGCTAGCCACGTCATAATTTTCATATAAGCACTTTGTGTAGTTAATCAATTCCTGTGCATCTTTAAGTTTTGTGGTTCTTTTTTTATGTTCAATAATGCTAACATAGTGGGGCTCTTGCTTTGGTTCTAGGCTGAGGAAAAACTTAGGGTCATTTACGAGAAGCAGTGCAAGCGCCTACAACTTTTGGATGAAAAAGGTGCTGAGCCTGGCAAAATTGATGCTCTTCGGGCTTCAATTAGGAAATTGCTGACAAAGCTGAATATTTGCATGAAAACAATTGATGCTATATCAACCAGGATTCATAAGTTAAGGGATGAGGAGCTGCAACCCCAAGTGGCTAACCTAATTCACGGGTATGATCATACTATAAGCTAAACTCTATTTGGACACTTTCATTACACTCCTTTTCATGACCTATAAAGCGTAAGTTGAACTACTTGACTTTTGTGACTGCTTCCCTTTTTCATTTTTGCCTATTTGCTGCCATTCCTTCAAATTTGACTTGCATCTTAACTGCCTAAGAACAATTACGCCTGTTGAAGAAAAATTTTGGGAAAATCATGAAGGTGTCCTATTTGTTAGACGTAAGAGCAGTCTCTACTACTTGTGGATCATATATATATATATTTTAATAATTACAGTTGTCTTGGGTTACTTTAGTTATCAATATCATATGTACATGGTGCTTCTTTTACGTGGTCATATTTACTCTGTAATCTGTATGTCTATTGTGCCAAGGTCCCAAGAGGAGAACATTTATTGTCCTCAAGTAATTTTGAGCTACTGTAGTTGCATCTTGTATTTATGTTTAAGTTTTGGTTTTGTACCATGTTGGATTGATGTTGCTTATGTTGCAGTTTCTTGATCTGTGACTCAGTTTTTGTTGTTCCTTTAAATGATATTACAAAAATGCATCTCTTTCCGCTCAAACAAATTTAAGCCATTGGTGCTTTTGGGCTAAAGCAAACAGGAATACTCCTAGCAATGGACTAGTCCAATAGCTTTTGGACTTTGCCTTTTCTAAGCTGAAATACTTAAACCTAGTAATTTGTAGGCTGAAACTTAGGATGTTACTAGCGCTTGCATTGGATGCCTAGTAATTTTGTTAATAATTTGTTAAATACATATCCCTAAAAGTTTAGGGAAAGACAGAGATTAAATATGTTAAAGGGAAATTCTCAAATAATTAAAATTAATAAAAGTATGAAATAATATTTGTTGAATAAAAGTATTAGATAATGAATTCATAAACTATGATAAGAAAAGTATTTTAAAATAAAATTATTAAATAATAATTATAATTTAAAAAATAGTATAAAATGTAAAATTTTAAATCATAAAATTAATTGTAAGGTTCATTTTTATCATAAATTTAGATTATATATTTTATTATAATCTTTTGAACTTCTATATATAGATAAAGTGAATCATGAATCCTTAGAAATAAAAATATCAAGCAATTAAAAAAATCATAAAATAAAAGACTAAAACTCTTATAAAGTAATGCGAAGTACAATTGTTGATGTTCCAAAACTCAAAACACAAAAAGACATGTCAAATTGGGGGAGGATAAGGTCATAAAAGAAAAAAGAAAAAAGAAAAATTAATAATATTTTAATTAAGAATATTGATATCACTGTCAAAATTCATTTATAATTTTCACTAAAAGAGTAAACAATTAATCAATTCTGAAAAAAAAATACAAATAAAAATTAAATTATTAAAAGAAATAAGAATTTTAACTATATTCAAATTACTAAAAATGAATAGATAGTAAATAGATAATCTTTTAAAGGGTTTGTAGGATTTTAGAACTTTAACCATTTTTTAATTACTTTTGATATTAATATTAATATTAATATTACAGGATAATAAAAAGACAATTTAATTTTTAATATTTATAGTAATTATATTGAAATTGACTGGCAAACTTTTCTCTTTATATAAGAGAGATTAAAATTATTATCACTTGTTTCTTTTGAAATATTGAAACAGAATTATTGTGAATGAATGTTTGTTTTTGTCCACTTTATGTTGGACAGGTTGATTGCAATGTGGAAGTCAATGCTTGGTTGTCACCAGAAACAGTTCCAAGCTATCATGGAGAGTAAAACTAGAACGCTGAAGGCAAACACTAGCATCCACAGGGAATCTAGCCTGAGGGCTTCTCGTGAACTTGAGATGGAACTTCGGGCATGGTCTGCAAGATTTAATGACTGGATTAACACCCAGAAGTCTTATGTTCAATCACTGAATGGGTGGCTCATGCGATGCCTACAATATGAACCAGAAGAAACCCCTGATGGAACCATTCCTTTTTCCCCAGGACGGCTTGGAGCTCCTCCAATTTTTTTGATATGCAATGATTGGTATCAAGCAATGGAAAGTGTTTCTAACATTCGAGTAGCCAATGCAATGCACACCTTTGCCTCAAGTTTGCGTGAGCTTTGGGAAAAGCAAGATGAGGAGCAGCGGCAAAGAGTCAAAGCAGAAGATCTCCTTCCAAATGATGTTAAGAGACGGCTTAGAAAACTTCAATTGGAGAGAGGAAGAACAGAGCGTGAATTGGATGCAATGTCGGATAAGACATTGTTGTCTATTGTGCTATCAGAAAATGGAGTTTCACCATTTGATGATCTAAAGGTGGACTTGGATTTGGTGCGAAAGAGACTGGCGGAAGAGAGAGCAAAGCACAAGGATGCCATAAAAATAGTGCATGATGCAGCTTCAAGTAGTGTACAGGGAGGTTTAGTCCCCATCTTCAAGGCTTTAGAGAGCTTCTCTTCCGAAGCCTTAAAGGCACATGAGCAAGTCAGGTTACACTCTGATGGGGAAACATCATAGGCGTCACTATACAGTTTTTAGCGATAGATTGGAATAGTTTGGAGAATTTTGTGAACAGTTGTAGAATCACTTCTTGACAATTGAAGTGTTGCAGAGACGAGCAAGTTTTAGGTATCATTCTGGGGACAATGGAATGTTAGTTTATTTTAGAGTAAGTTTTGGTGCGCCCCTTTAGTATATTCCATTAGGTGAGATCTTGTACAGATTCATTTATTTGTTGATTTCTTCCTTATTTAGTTTATGATTTTTTGATAGGTTGTTTGTTCATATATAATAGATTTATTGGTCGTTGTAGGGTAGAAAGTAGGACCTTCTTCCTAGAGATGGAAGCAGAAACACAATTTTTGATGCTGAAATGTATTCCAGCATTTTTTTTTTTATAAATTGAGTGTATTGCAAAAAAATCTACCTAAACTATCTTCAAGTGACAAAATACCTCATGAATTATGAATTATAGAACCTGAAGACATCCAACTATCAACATGTTTAGCTCAAATCAAGTTGAAGTCCGGTTACATTTTTACCCATATTTGATTGAAGTTTGTTTTTGGCTAAGGAGAAAATTTTATTATTGAAACGAAGATTCAATAATCTATCTATAATAACTGTAAGAAAGGTGTTAGTGTTACCATTCGCTCCGATCTGTCCACATGCAATTTTTTGAAGTTTTTAGGTTTTAGCTTTGACTGTTGTTTTTAAAGTTTCAACTTCGACTGTTTTTCTAACTTTATCCCTCTATTCCTGATATATTTGTGAATAAATTAATTTTAACTTTCCTGCTTCTGGCGGACATATTTGTTTAGTGGAGGGAAAAATCATGAAGTTACATAGTTGCCCGGCTGAACTAATTGTAATTTTGAACAATGTAACTGTTCATAATTTTATTGAACTTTCAGGGCATCCACGCCACATTTCATGGCCAAATTAGTCTTATTTACTGCGATCATCATAAAAAATACTCACACTAGTTAGTCGGCCGTTTACTATTCACGCAGCCATTGTCAATTTTTTTTATATTAATAATACAACTTATAATTCTAACTATCATACATTAAATAATTAAAAATATTTTTTGGAAAATAAATTTACATTACATTAAAATTAAAATTTAATAATACACTTAAAACATGAAAATAAATACTCTAAATTAAATAAGAATTACTTGAAACAATTAATGAAAATAAATTTACATTACATTAAAATTAAAATTTAATAATACACGTAAAACATAAAAATAAATACTCTAAATTAAATACTATAACATAGGGTATGATAATATAATAAATAAATTACTACTACATCTCTAAAAATTCGTTAGCGTATGAAACATTTTTTTACGTGTCAGATAAGTTTCCTTTTATGGTTTGCAAAAATAAGCCAAGTTGAGAACTTTTGCTCATGTTTAATCCTTTCCATTTTTTCTTGATTAGTAATTCTATCGGCCTTCATTTTTTCCCTATCAAAAGCAATCTTCTCCCTTTCGACCACTATCCTCTCTCGGAAGGATATGCTCATTCTTTCAATTTCAGGATTTTGTGAAAATAATTGTTGGCCAACCTTCTGTTTTCCCTTATTTTTAGCCCTTTACACCCATTAGGCGTTTTACAGGACTAGTAGCAGTGTTTTCTAAATTGATTTGAACATATTCGCCAATTGGAGACGATAGGTTGATAAAATTATCATCTGTGCGTGATCTCTTCCCGTTACTAGTGGTGTTTGGTGTTTCGGGGGTGTTTGAATCATTACATGGTACATTCGAAGTAGCATCATTTCTTCCAATGCAAGATTCCCACTTCGGATAAGACCTAAACAACTTCCGATGCTCCATAAATTGAAACTTTGAACCCTTATTTGAATGCTCCCATATGGTCAGTGCGTTTTGGATCACATCTTGATTGTTCATTTTGCTTCTTTTTACCTTTTGCAACTTTGCAAAAATTTCAATCAATTTTGACACAACTGTAGAAATTCTTCTCCACCGAGATCTAACCTAAGCCAAGTTTCTAGGATTGATGTTGGCATTGTCTTCTCGAGCGGATATATATTGTGATAGCATATCCTTCCACATCATAGAACTCTTTTGAGATGTACCTATTTTCGGATTGATTGTGGTGTTAACATCTTAGGAAATTAGAGCCATGTCTTCATAAATTGACCAAAACTTTGTCTTGTTGTGCATTTGCGGGATTGATGAGTCAATATTTGGTTCCATAAAATCTCCATCGTCTTTGGAGGCATCTTCATTATAAGTTTGATGTTGATAATGTAAATTATCAACATTTGTAGCAATTCCACAGTTTGGTTGAGGACTGAAATTGGACATCATGTGGTGTTGAAACCTTGGAGCTTGAAACATTGTAGGATTACTTGGAAAATTAGTTGAAAATTAAATTGGATTTTAGGAAAGTTGGGTAGAATTTTGAGAATTAGAAGCAAATTGACCAAAATTATATAGTGGTTGATATAAACTTTGAGAAATTTGGGTTCCAAATGGTGGATAATCATACAAATTTGAAAAAAAAATTTGGATGGAATGGATTGTTTCCAACATTCCTTGAAGGATCTATTTTTTGGAAGAAAAGAGAGATTTTGAGAGAGTTTGGGAGATAAGGATATCAAATTCTGTAACAAAAATATGCAAAATGCATGTCAATTTATAGGGAAAAATATTTTATGACCATTGGTAATTTAAAAAAAAAAGGCTGAAATACCCGTTGCAAATCATTGGATGGTTTGCAACGGGTAGTACACGTGGTGTGAGCCCATTGGGAGCGCGTCACGTTGCCTAGCTGACAAGCGCTGACATGCCTATTAGTTGAAATTTTAAAAAAAATAAGATGAAACAACGCCATTTGGCGTTCTTAACACCAAAGATTTTTTAGAAAAAAAAAGTTTTGACACATTGATAGACGCGTTAGCGAGGACCACTGACTAAAATGACACCGTTTTAGGTCATTTTGACGCTCACGTGGCCAAAAAAAAATTTGAGAGTGGTTACGATCTGGAGCCGTGGCAAAGGCAACGAATCGCGGTCATTGAAGTACTGTAGCCATACCACATCAGCTTTTTTGTTGATTGGGCGTGGCTACGGCCACCCATGCCTAGCCCAAAAATGGCTGGTGTGGGTGCCCTCACGTATAGTTGGTTGAATGTAGAAAAAGACGGTAGCTTCTGACATATTTGGCAGCGGTTTTGTGCTAATGTGCCCGAAGTAATTTCTTACGTAGAAAATAATATTGGAAGTTTTCAATCATGGTGAAAATCTTTTTGGTAAGCCAATTTCGCTTACCAACCAATGGAAAAAATGCGAATACATTTTCCAAGAACCAAATTAAAAAAATTGATACAATTGTGCGTTGTTCCAATGATGTTGTTCTGCTTTGGCGTCTTATCATCTGAATAAATTTGCCAGCTGCTTTCCTGCAATTGTCATTGACGACATGCATTTGTAAGGTTTACTTGGTAACAGATACCATGTCTTCACGGACAATATCAGGCGTAATGAAGTGAAACAATTGACAATTTTTCAGATTAGGTGGTGTCTTGGTAAGCCGGTTCTATTTTCAAATATTATCTTCTATTGTTTCTTCTTTGAATGCTGTGTTGAATCTTTAATTGTTTGTTGTTTTCTATTTTGGTGGAAGGCAATTCTTAATGGAAATTTTATGCATTATGCGTTTGATTGGTCCCGTTTTGTTAGCAATGCCATTTTTAATATTGTCTTCTTACGCATTAATATGTTCACTGAGTTTTTTGTTTTGCGTACTATAGGTGTAATTAGTGTTATTTTTGGAAGCAAGCTATTTGATCTTGAACATAGTTTATAGGATCGGAATCATATACAGAATCGATTTAGAGTAGTAGAATCGGATCGTAAAATCGTAAAATTTAAAAAAAAGAGAGAGAAAATATAATTTAAAAAATTATTTTTAAAAATTTACTAAATAATATATGAATGGATATGTAGAAAATTCATGTATAGTTTATAATTAAATAATTTTATTTCAATTTTTATTTCTTATAACATTTTATATGATTATTTCAATATTCTAGTTACTATCACAATCGAAAGGTATTCATGTTTAATTTATTTATTTATTGTTAAAACCTAATAAAATATGATTAAACTAATTAAAGTATTTATATAATGTTAAATCTTAATTTTACTTAAATATAAAAAGTTTTTTTTGAGTAAATTTACTTATATTTTATTCATATAATAAGTTAGGATCATAATTAGGATCGGAATCGTTTTAATAAATTTGGATTGTAGAATCGTAAGATTGGATCGAGATTTTGAAAACTATGATCCTGAACTTCAATGAAAGGTATTTATATTGCTTTTTCTTGTTTTATCAAAATATGCTGGATGAAATAAAATTTATTAACTGTAACGATTCTACCTATTTACGTTGAGATTGTTTTGCCAAAATATGTTGGTTTATTTTGTTCTATAATTTAGTTATGAAAGCTAAAGTAGTAGAGTAGGTGTATGTTCTGATGTTCGCTTGTTTTTTTTGGTACATATAATTTGTTGAATTTGGATATATTGTGCTTTTAATATGTATTTTTTTTGTTGTGTATTGGTAACATAGTGAAAAGGAAAAGTATTGTGCAAACAAAGTCCAGAAATATTTGATGATTGGATTGATGACACTTTCAATGCCACCTTTGATCAGCAGCCACGACCAGATGATGCTTGTCTTAGACTCAGAAATATTCACTCTATTAGTTATGAGAGTTTTACTTCTAATTCATTGATTTTTGACATCGATATTTAGAATTCTCATAATGGTTTCAACAATGACGAAAAATTATTACACTCCTCTCAGAATTGTACTAGTTCTGAAAAGAGTTTTGTAGGTAGTGATGCATTCACAAAGCATGATGTTGCTTTGTGTTTAAATCTTTTTGTTGATTTTAGAGTCGCAAGACCAATTGATGATGCTTCTGATTTTGTAAAAGATCAAAATAATCAAAATCTATTTAGAAATCCCTTTCCACAACTAAGTAAATTAATGTGTTATTTACTTAGTTCGGTTGTTGGGATTCGCTTCCGCTACTGTCGCTCATATTGACATTAGCTTGCTTGATAAATACCCAATACAATGTAAATGGTTTAATGAGTTCATTGGATAGTGAGTGATAGAGCTTGAAAACTGTAGTAATGAGGAAAGAATTTATTACATGAGAATAGCGATCATAAGGTAGGAAAAAAAATTAGGTTAAACATGAACAAGAACAAAAATCATTGTATGAATGATTTAATCTTAGTTGTAGGATTGGTAACAAGAAAGTACTTCTGATATATAAAATATATTACTGCTTTTTCAAATTTCAAAAAAGGGACTAAGAGAAGAGAATACATCTCATTCACGAAAGAAAACATTTAGGTGCGAGAAAGCAAGAAATTATAATAATTAGATCATTGTTTTAATTTTTTTTCTTGACTAAGGAACCCGCAATCGCTACCAATGGTGTGCACTGGGTAAACCCCGCCCTTGTGTAATAGGTCGCAAACTACACAGGAGATGTAAACCACACTAGGCAAGCCCTGTGCGACGGGCTTAACCAAGAAAGTGTGAGCAGGGGGATTCGAACTCGTGACTTTACGTTTATACACTCGCCCGCTATACTAACTTGACTATCCCCAAGGGAGCATCATCGTTTTAATTTTTCATTTTAGGTTAGACAGTATGTGCATTATTTATAATGATAAATATAATAGAAAAAGTAAGGACCACTAGAGATTTACTTCAGGATACCCTTTGGGTGTTGATTCCCACTTAATCTAAGTGATTGTATGCATTGTGAAGCTAAAAAATTTCTGTTTTGAAGTAACAAATTTCTGCTGTTTGTATGGTAGAGTTATGTTAGCAAGCAACAAGGTTCCAGATAATTTAAAAGAATTGATAACATCGAGTTCAGAAAAGGCTAGATTGTTTAGGACGTACATAAGAACACACAACAATATTTTTGCTTTCACATCTCTTAGAGTGAAATGTGATGCTAGATTTACCAAAAGGAACAATGGTAATTACACATTCAGGGTTCAGAGAGGGTTCAGAGACATATATGCATCATTTCATCAATGATTTAGTTCCTAAAAATGGGAATGCAGCAAATCTTCAATTGTATTTCCATGATATTAAACATGAATTGGAGAATTGTTTAATAGCATGCCCATGGTTAAGGGTGAGCACAATTGCTAAGTACATGAGAATTTTTGGAGCTATTAGGAAATCAACTCATCGCATAAAGGAATAATAAAAGAATTGACTACGTACCTAGATCTCTTTCAATCCACATATAGTATCAATTCTTCAGGTTAGCAACAAATCCACCCATGATAGGAAAGATTGATCACAAGTCATAATTGTTCGGACTCTAATGATATCCACACAAACAATTTCTAGAGATTCACAAGGGATTGATTAACTATGAGTTATTGACGACTAGATCCCTTGAGTATAGGAAGAACTAGGGTTTTTGAAAAACCATAGGTGTTTGATACATATGATACGTAATAGACCTCAACACCTTACTCAGACCCATGGTTGAGACTTATTTATAAACCAAATGGGTTTGGGCTAATAACCAAATAACCCAGCGGTTTATTTATTAATGAGTCATAAATTAATTCTATAATTATCTTATCATTATAATATCATCTTAACCCAAGAAATTATCTTTAATTGTGTGTGACCTATTAGGTTCTTAATCACATTGGCAATAAATATAAATTATAATCCCAAATTAATTGACTTTAGGACATAACACCAACAAACTCCCATTTGAACTAAAGACAATTAGTCATGAGACTATTGGGATTAGATAAATTAAATAAATTTAATTTATTATTAATTCCTTAATTAATTAATTTATATTTATATATCAAAATTGGCCTCTAGCTAAGCATCATGACCACTCAAGTGTTAAGAAAAATCATGTCATTGACTTCACATTTCTATGAATTGGATTCCTTGTAATTATTATCCTTTCACCATACTATATTCCAATTAGTTCAAGAGTAAGGAATAGTGCTAACTCTTAATGAACTAATTATTTTATTCCTTGTTTCCAAAATATAACTCCCTTGCAAATGAATTTAAAACCTTTAATTGATCAGAAATTTCATAAACACTTTACAAAGTCTAATGTATTTACCATAATTTATGAAATGTTCATAACATTCTAATTGGAACACTTCCATTTAATTATTAGTAGAAATAAATTATACAAATTTAAAATTGCATCTATATATCTATGAATATTTGATTGGCCCATACCATAGCATACAAGTGAAATCCAATAGTTATAACATATGGAATTAATTGTACACTATCTAACTTTATGCTAAATAACTTTAACATCATGTTTATGTACATGAAGTAATATTCATGATTTATATTTATAAATCATAATTCCTAATATTTATATTATATTTTCTAAGTTTTGGAAAATATACATACATACATACATACATATAGTAGTGTTACTTAATAAATGAAATCCATTCTTCTTTGAATTTTCTTGAATAATTTCATTTAATGATAAAACCAAAATTTCTTTCTTCTATTTCCATTTTCAAAAATTTCATTTAAATATTCAAAATCTATTTGAAATTCTTTGTTTTCAAAAGTAATAACATTAATTCCCATCTGCGACCTTGTAGGTGACATAGGGGATGAACTAACTATTTTTGGAATAGGTGATTTGAAAACATACTTTGAAGGGTTTTCTGATACTATCGATGGTGATGGTTGAAAAATGATCTTCTAGGTAAATTGAAATTATTTGAAGAACTTGTTCTTCTCTAAATGAATTGAATTTTAATAAAATTGTGCCATCTTCTTTTTCTATAATATTGTCAAGTTCTCTTCTAATTATATTTCTAGAAGGTTGAGCATTTTGAATTTCAAATTGTTTAGGATTGTAATTTCGGTCCATTTTAATCTTTTAGGAATAAAAACGTCGAGTTCTTTTCTATCTTGAGTATTCAAAAATATTTTTCTAAATCTCGCTATGTTTAATATAGCATAATCTAATCGTTTACTCTTGATGTCAGTTAAGATCCAGGAACACGGAGCACCGCCTCTAACACCTCACACTCAGCTTACTAACGGACATACTAGGCTCACTAAAGCGCTTGCTAAACCTATCTTAATCTTCATCAAAGGTAAAGTCTTAAATTAAGGTTATGCTAAACACTTAAACTTAATTTAAACTAATGCTTAATGAACACCTAAATAAGACAAACAGTGGCTCGATACCATAAGGGGGCATGACGGTGTCATATATTAAGCTACGATGAGTATGAATTTTAAAAATGAGTGAATAGTAAAAATGAATAGTAATGACGTGAATAGTAATTTTGTAAATAGTAACAACGTAAATAGTAATTATGAATAGTGAAAAATATTGAATATGGTACTTAAATCAAGAGAAAATCGAGATGAATTGAACACTTACTTTATTAAGTTTTGAAATTGAAATTTGAATCTGAAAAAATCATTGAAATAAAACCTGAAATATTGAAACTAAAAGATTGAAATATTACAAGGAAGGCTGGAATGTTTTTGGGAGGGTTTGGATATAATTTGGAATTCTAATCTAGACTTGTAAGAAATTGTAAAGGCTTGTAGGCTATTGTAAATTGTTATGTTCTTTCCTCCGATGCTTGAATCTGTATTTATAGAGCTCTTCAGATTATTG
This sequence comes from Gynochthodes officinalis, assembly GCA_020080225.1. Classification (NCBI taxonomy): domain Eukaryota; kingdom Viridiplantae; phylum Streptophyta; class Magnoliopsida; order Gentianales; family Rubiaceae; genus Gynochthodes; species Gynochthodes officinalis. The sequence goes on from JAIQDA010000032.1 coordinate 865,221, forward strand.
TACTAGGCTTTTGACTTTTAAAAGCCTAAAAGCCTAGTTTTCGTTTTCTTCATAGCCTTTTGACTTTGGTGGCTTCTTAGGACTTTGGATGTTGAATGACTTCGGCTTGAATTGTTTCTCCCATTCAATTTGCCAATTGCTTGAATTATTGATGTTGACATGTTGAATGTTGTTGATTTCTTGACTTTGGCTTGATTTGAAGAATTGCACCGTAGCATCCCATCTTGTCTTTTGGCTTGATCTTGACTTCAAATAGTAATTTTGACTTGTGTGTCTTGAATTTCTTGAAATCTTGTTCAGACTTTGTTTTTATTGATTAATGAATCCTTATCCACTTCTGGCTTTTGGAATGAAGACAAGCTGCTGAGACTTTTGAGGCTAATCTTATCTTAACTTGTTGAAAAGTTGTTTGTGATTATATAATGACATGGGACCAACTCTTCTTTTTGGAAAGCGAGTTTTAGTATCCCCACTTCACGTGCTTGAATAGCTTTAATCATCTTACCATTTCACTTTTGAATGAAGACTGTCCTTGATTGCTTCATGGTGAAGGAAGCTGATCTTCAAAGAAGTCGTCTTCTGGAATGAAGGTCTTTGAGAAAAATCTATTTTGAAATGCTTCTTCACTTGTTGGAGAGGTTAGTTCTGTTGGAGTAGCAGAACTTGTGGCTGCCTGTATAATTTCGTCAACAAATATATCTAAGCTGTTGAACTTACGGAGGTGTAAATTTGATGAGTAACTTTGATCTGGAATTGATTTTGATTGAGAATAAACCGTAAAAGCGGTTCTTCGCTAAGCCTTAGATTCGATTTTCCATAAATTCTTGGAATTCTTGTATTTGATTGTCTTCTTTGATCGTTCTTCTTAGCCTTTGAACATAATCTCAATTTTGAGATTCTTCAAAAGGATAAATGCACTTGAGTAAATTGGTCATTGAAATGATCCAGGTCTCTTGGTTTTGAATAATATGGGCAACATTGTAAATACTTGAAATTGGGACTCTTTCAAGTATTCCAATCTTTGAATTAGCAGATCCTTCTAAATCTGAACACTCTGTGAATCTGCAAAACAAAAATTGTGAGTTTATAAATCAAAGAGGTCTTGAGCCAAGGGACCGCCAATGGATTTGCAAATGATCCTTCGAGATGAGGCCTTGCTATTTATAGACATTGATTTTGCTTTTCTTTGTATTGCATGAATCGCATGAATTCTTGATATTGTGCCCGGCCAAGAATGTCTTTGTCTTTTGAACTAATTGCCACGGATGGAATTTGACTTTCAGTGATTTTCCTTTTTCTTTTCTTGCTTTTGAATTGTCTCTTTTGCCTTTGCAGATGAGTGGTACCGCCAATGGTGGTCCATGAACTGTTTGATTGAGTTGTTGGTGATTGAATCTTTTGTCACATCTGTGGAATTTGATGTGCACCAGAACTGGCCGCCACCATTTCTTGAGTGATTGAGACTTGAGTCCACCATTTGATTTTGAATTCCCAAACCAAGGACATGGGGTATGGTTTGGGATGGAATGAATAAATTTTGTAACTTCAACAAAATATCCATGGGACTTTGAATAAAATATGAAATTGAATGGGTTGCATGTAATCTGGAATTCTTCATTCAGTTTTCCGAATGAATAATTTGTAAGCTATTTGAGTTTCCGGGGGATAAATATCTTCAGTACATCCAAGATATATTCACCATTGCAAACCAAATTGGAATAAAAGGTACTTGAATTGAAAAGGTTTTATAAAAAGTAAAAAACCATGAATGATTGAATGATGAGGTAAAAGCTTTGTACCAAGCTTCCAAGTAGTCCTGGTACGCGTGTCCTCGATATTGAGTGTCTATTGCAAATGATTTAAGTAGAAAATGACTTCCTCACTCATCAAAAGAACAAATCTTTCTGATAATAGCTTTTGAATAAGCAACTCTATTAGCATCTTTTGGATCTAGAGTATGCTTGATATCTACTGATCCTGAATCAATCAAAACCAGAAGATAAAATGAAATATCTTTTTCAGCATTGAATGGTATCCAGTTGCAGTCTGGGTGAATGGTTTGTTCAATGTATTTTGAAAAGGTTTGGAAATCTGATTTTGAATAAAAGAGTAAGGTAAAGAGGTTTAACTATTCCTTTAGTAAAATAAGTAAGATTTGAGCTTGAGGTAGTCTGTGGAGATTGAGTTTGGTGGGTGGTGTATTTCTTTGAATAGAAGTCTTTTGATAAGGGGCTTCTAAAGCTTGAGCAAAGTTTAATGGAGGATAATAAAAAGGGATGAAATCATTTGGCGAAGTCAAATGAATAAGTGGAAGTTTTTGGAATCACTTTCTTTCTTACTGAACGCATTTTGAAATTCTGCTAAAATTCACAAGTATAAAATTAGGCAAACAATTCTCCTCACCTTTAGACATTCAATATTAAAATTGAATACAGATAGGATAGTTGCCATCTTGCCAAAATCTATTTTGAAACTAAATTTTGAACATCTTTAGTTAAAACATCTTTGCAGATTTGCAATCAATACGCAATAAATTATCATGAAATTTTAAAATGCATAAAACAATGAATAAAATTGCTTTCTTAAACTTATAGTTTATTACGGCATATGAATGTTCTTGTTGTAAAAATCCTATTTGACTCTTAATATGACTAATATTATTTATTTGTTTAAATATTGTGCACTTTTGAATTAAATCTATTTCCTTTTGTCTTTTAGGAGAAATAAAATTGAATGAAATTTTCCTACCCATCATTTTTATATGAATACCTTCATTATCTACTTTGATAGGGTTAATTTAATGTAAAAACGATAATCTTAAAATTAAATCTTGAGCTATATCTTTAACTACATAACATAAATTTTTAATACAATAATCATTATTGCACACATTTAATATTACTCTATGTTTAATATGTAATCTACTTGAATTTGCTGCTAATAAACTCTCATTAGTTTTTTCGCAATATTTTGTAGGTATTATATCTGTTTTAATACGGTTTGCATCAGCACCACTATCTACCATAGCATGTGTTGTGAGTTTGAAATCATTGATTTTTATTGTAACAAAACAATACCATTTTTAATACTCTATTTTATTTATCATTTGAATATACATTTTATCCGAAATTTGTTCATTATTTATGTGAATAGAACTGAAGTCTTGGATATCATTTATAACTTCTTTTCTTGTTGAAGAACTTTCTTGAGTAATTTCATTTTTTATTAAAC